>CM041552.1:797102-829602 GCA_023238725.1 Scortum barcoo | reverse complement strand
TCGGGGAAATCATAAAAACTCCACAGAGAATCGCAGACAGGCGCCCCCCCCCCACCTGCCCCCCCAAGGATGGCTGACAATGTAGAAGGGCCAACAGCTCGCTGCAAAGCATGATGGGTAATCTGTCCCGGTGGGAGGCAGTTTGTCAACAAGAACAGTTTGTTCTGCAGAAACTGAATCATACTAGTTAATCTTGTTGTTGTATTTTAGTTTCCTGTATCAGCCTGTTTATTACACATTAATAATGACACAGTGAGACTTTATTTCCCTGATTAATAACTATTAATAATTATTGATACTGTAGGAGAATAAATACATGATACTTGATGTTTGGTTAATTAGCATGTAGCTTCAAAATTCGAGTTCATATTGCAGGAATATTTACAGGGTGATGTATTTACATTAATGAAATAATTTAATTGTTTTATTCATTAAGCTTAAAATGTGTGTGTCTAATTTAAAATGTATAAAATCCCATTTAATTTGCATTACAGTAACAGTAACATTACAGTAAGGTAACACCTTATTATATATTTAAAGTCTCTGTGTGATTTTCACTTGTGTCACTCACTCTTGTCGCCTCCTCCGGTCAGGATGAAGCGGATCGATCGATCTTTCTTCTTCTTGTCCTCCGGGTTTGGTGGGAGGGGCTTGGAGCCGTGGTTAAGGGGGGCGGGGTCCTTGTTGCAGGAGCCAATCATGGTGCTGGTGTTCCTCATGGGCGGAGCTGGGGGCTTGTCCTCGACCTCCCCATTATCAGACATCTTCAGCGAGGCTGCAGCCGGCCGCTCCTGCACAAACACAACCAGTCAGAGAGGAGGTGAGGTGAGCTACAAGGACATCAACCAATAACAGAGGAGCATTCAGAAAACAGAAGATCAAATGTTGATGAATATTTGGGCTGCTAGTAACAATTATTCACATTATTGATTAAAGTGAGGCTTTTAAATCACTTATTTTGTGTCGCCAACAGCAAGAAAACATGGATCAATAATTGATTATTTACTAATAAATCATTTTCAGCACTATTAGAAGCCATTTTAGCCTTTATTATTTATTCATATCCTGTTCTGCTTATTTGGCTTCTTCTATTCTACCTTGTTGTTTCATTTTACTCTTTTTAATCAGATTTTAAAAGTTGTTGTTTTTTTTTATCTCCTGTTTCATATAAAGCACTTTAAGTTGTTTTTTTTTTTTTTAAATGCGACACTAATACATTTCTAAAATCTAAATTCATTCATGTTCCCACTCATAAGTGTGAATCGTGTAAAATAAATCCCTTCAAATATAAAGATATGAAAAAAATATTAAGACAACAATGAAAAACAAAAATCAAACTCGTCTTTTATATCAGAAACTTGAAGTCCAGGCTGAGGATAGAAGGAACTAAAAGTTTCCATTTGCTCACTGAGTGGCCTGTTTGATCTGCAAACACAAGGCTGACTAAACCATAGAGTGTGTGAGTGTGTGTGTGTGTGTGTGTGTGAGAGGAAAAGAGCAACTGTGTGTGTGTGTGTGTGTGTGTGTGACTCAGACCTAAAGGCTGCGAGAAGGAAAAGAGCAACTTTGCTTTATGGTCAAAGATCACACACACACACGTGCACACACACACACACACACACACAAAATAAATTGTGTGTGTGTGTGCAACACACACTGAGGGACATTTTAATGTGTTTGCTGAAGCACCTATGAACAAAAAAAAAAAAAAAAAGACACACACTGCTGAGGGACATTTTAATACACCTCACACAATGACTCGTTTTGCTGAAACACCCTCACGCAACAAAAAAAAAAAAAAAAAAAAAGACACACACTGTAACCTGAACCTGTCTGCTGAAGACACACACACTGTACTGTACTGACACACTGCTGACTGCTGACAGTCAGGAGTCCACCGGTTATGTCCACCAGGTCCATTTAGAGCCACACACACACACACACACACACACACACAGAATCTGGTTTGTCATGAATATATAAAGTGAGAATATATAAAGACAGGTGATCGTGACGGTATCAGACCTCTGCAGGTGTTTTCAGCAGTGTCTTTACAGAAACGCGGAGCTCAGCAGAGACAGCAGCTCTGAGCTTTATCCAGACTTTTTATATCAGGAAGGATTATATTTTATTAATTAAAGTCAAGAAAATGAGCCATATCGACTAAAAGCAAAATCAAGAGTTAAAACTGTCGAACTGTCTAAACTATGTGCTTATTGTTTCAGGTCAGTTTATACAGACCAATGTCATGATTTGTCTCAAAATCTGAACAACATACAACTCCCTCCGTCACACATTTGTAAAATATAATATTCTCCGAATACACCAAGATAAACCCTGAAATCTAAAGTCTGAAATCTAAAAATAAATAATCGTACTAAAGTAGAAGAATTAATGGAGGAGAGATCGTCTCGATATTTGGGGAGCTTCTTCCTGTGTTTACTTTCTTGGTCCCGCCTCAGACACGTCAAACCAATGAGAGGAGAGTGAGGAGAAATCAACCACGAGGGAAACATTTACCTAAACCTTCACTATTGCACTGATCTGGACAAACTACAAGTCTGAAAACACCCAGAGACAGCTACATTTAGACCAAGCTCCAAAAACACTACACTTCCCATCATGCAACTCAGCAAAATCTTCTCAAGCTTCCTCAGCTCAACGACTCAAAAGCAGAAAGACCAAAAAAGTCTGAAAATATTCACAGGAAAATGTGAAAAAATAAATTAATTTCTCCATCAGGGGGCTGAAAGCAACTCACAGAAAAAGGTTTTAAAAGAGTGAATCAGTTTCTTTATCATCAGATTTATACTTGTTTGTCTTCAGTGAGAGGACAGTTGGGCTTCATGATGAAGTTATACTTTTAGAGAAATGTGTTTTTTCTGCTATTTTTAAAAGCCAACTGCAAAATAACATGAAACCTTAAATACAGACTGGAAATAACAAAGCAGAAACATTTTCTATCTGTGCTAAAACAAACATTTCCACTGAAGCAAAGAGATGAGATGAAGCTTCACCTCATTTTAAAAACTCACTTTTCTCTTTAAAGACTTCAGAGTGATCTTACCTCAGCAGAGACGAACACAGAAACACATTTTAAAGCTTCGATCCACAAAAACACAAACTGAAAATGTTCAACAGTCCTCAGACTGACAGAGTCTGAGGCTGCTCCAGCTTTTAGACCCGCAGGGCCTCCCAGAGACAGCGATGAAGGTGATGTCACAAGGTGAATCACACAAGGAAGTGGGAAATACGACACACACACACACTGAAACACACACACAGTATGTCACACAGACGTGAAGAGGTGGTGTGTGTTTACTGCCACACACACAAACAGTCACTGTTTACAGGGAAAGGATGGACCTTTGTTGTCTGTCGACCCTAAAACACACACACACACACACCACACACACCCACACCCACCCACCCACACACACTCACACACACACACTCTGAATGAATGACTGAAACTGAATCACAGCCTTAAACCACCTTTAAACATTAAAATAGCCTCTTTAGAAATAACATGACAGTAAAATTATAAATCTTTGTCAGTGTTTAACACACACATACACACACACACACACACACACTCACACACACACACACACACTCACACACACACACACACACACACACACACAGTGGCCATGTGGCAGCAGAGGTCTCATTTTTCAGACACTGCTGACAGTTTCAGCAGAGCCCTGTTATCAAACAAACCCACACACTGTCTGCTACATGACACACACACACACACACACACACACACACTCTAATTGACCTTCTAAAAATAATCACCAGAAGATGAATAAAGTGAGTCAGAGGGTTTTTCCAACCACACACAGACTTTAAAGCACATGAAGTCATCTTTCTATCAGAGTCTGTCTGAAGCTGTCTGCCCCCCCCCCAGTCCGCGACCTTTGACCTTGACCTCATCATCATCACCATCATCATCATCATCTCTCATCACAGGTGTCGTGCTGCACATGTGGTCACATACATTATATGATATGAATGAATGATATGAATAAACATATCACACACTCACAGCTTCACCAATAAATCTAATTTATGGGCCAATAATACTGATTGATTGTAGAAACTGCATTTGATTCATGTGCTGGTTGTTTTGTTTTAACTTTTTAAAACTAATCTATGGACAATAACTTAGTTAAAGTGTGAATATTAAACAATAACTAAATAACAATGATGATTAAGGTGCAAAACAAATGTCTGTGAAGATTCAAGAGAGACAAAATCCTTAACATGTGATTGGATGGCACTCACACACCTCCATCACACGTTTTGTTAGATGAGGAGAAGGAAGAGGAGCATAACGATCATTTATAAATTAGATATTAATTATTATGTCGCTATGCTAAATAGCCACAAGCCAAAGAGTTCAGTTTTACAATAAGATCGACGAGGTGAGCTTGTCAAAACAATTCACATTTGACTGGATAAATCTGTGTCACCGCCGGATATAAAACTTTAACGTTTTTCATTTTTAGCAACAAGAAATAAAAGAACAGAAAAGAAACGAGGAGGCGACTGAACGTTCATGCTGCACTCAGCAGTGACAGCACTGTGTTTTACTGCATCGATTCATCTGTAGTGCACTTTTTCAAATGATCACAGAAAAACGTCACGAGACATGAAAAATGCTTCAGTTTGTAACCGAAGAAAAAAAACAACCTTAGAAAAAAACAGCTCAGGAACCACAAACAGCCTTTGTTTACTGTGTAAGACACACACACACACACACACACACACAGTCGTAAACTGAGTGTGTGTGTGTGAGACACAGACTGTCTGTCTGAAGAGAAAATTTCATGTGTCAGAGACTTTATATGATATCTAGAATTACAACACACACACACACTCTCAGTGTCTGTGAGTCCGAAGTTGTCAGAGCCGTCATGGCCAACCATCCATTTCTCTTGTTGATAATTTTCTCTTTTCCTTCCTCTTTACTTTTCTCTTCATCCATCTTTCTAAACTTTTGTTGTCTTCAAACCAGCCATGAAGTGAATTTTTGCTGAGATTTAATTATAATAAACAAATCAAACGGATGCTGATTTATGAAAAGTCTGAATTCATTCTGTCTGCGAGACGACGAGGAAACAACATTTAAAAAGCTCCTTTTCTGAGCTGGATCAGGGCTGTTTAATCTAAATCAGCCACATTACTGTTTAAACACACAGATATCTACATACTGTGTAACTTTAAAATTATTTTAACATGCAAATAACCCCGGCACATCTTTACATTGACTTTATATGTAATCACACTATATGACAAACGGTGAAAACACCATTACAGCTCAGTTTATACCAGTTTGGTCTTTTCTCTTTTCTCACCTCCTTTTTTTTCTCCCCTCCTCCTCTTCAGCTCTCCCATCACAGTAAATCACGTCAGTGAACCAGAGTTTGAGGCAGCAGAACAAGACGTTAACATCTGATATCACATCGCCAACAATAGACACACAAACGTTACCATTATTCTGCCTTTTAGCTCTGTTTTTAGTCTCCACCACCTCCTGAGAGAAATATCAGTCTCTTCATTCTCCTCTATGATCACCAGCTGCTCTTTAACGACGTCTGTCTGCTGTTCGATGAACTCCAGAGATCAAGTTTAAGGCCTTGATCCTGATCTGAGTCTTTTAATATTGACTACTGAGTCCAATCTGATCACTTATATTGATCTAAATGTTAAATATCTGACACACTGAAACAGCTGCAGCTACTGTTTTCACAAGATACTTCATTTAAAAGAGTTTAGGATCCTGCTTCAAAATGATTAGCTTCATCTAAAGTTAAAGTGAAGGTTGTGACTCCTGAAGTTGATGTGATCAGCTGATGACGTTTACGTGAAGAGGTCTCACTCTGTTGGAGCGACAGAAACACCACAGAGAGGTGAGACAGAGTGGAGCATCTTCCTTCACAGAGGATCTTTGTTGGAGTTCAGACAACAGGTATAAGTTTAATTTTGGCCCTTTAACAAGTCATTATATAACACTACTGTCTCTACTGTACTCTCGATCTGCGTGCGATAAACACGTCTAGTGACACTCAAATGTGAAGGACGATAAAACACCAAGCTGGGCTGAAGGAAACCGAAGAGTCAGCTGATAAAACTGTGTGTGTTTTTCTGGTTGACGCCTCTTTTACGTCATTGATTAGCGTAGCTTTAAAATGGAAAAACACTCGGCTTATATTATATTCTGCAGCCATCACAGCCTGAAATGAAAAACACATTAAAGCTGCTGCAGCTCACCCGGCATCCACACGTGTTCATGAATGTGTGTGTGTGTGTTTGTCCTCCTAATGAGCACATTAATCACATGGTCATTTCAAAAAGAACAACACATGCACACACACACACACACACACACACACACACACACAGAACTTTATCTGATTACTGATCTGACCCTCCGTCACGATTCAACACACAGATCAAATAAAACTCATTTCCTCTCTCTCTTATCCGTCTACCTCACTCGCTCATCACTGCAACCCTTTATACTTTACTGGTTAAAGGTAAAATGTACATCTAATTGTTAAATACACACACACAGTCTTGCTGAGACTTAGATTAAGATTAAGACACACACACACACACACACACACACACACACACACACACACACACACACACATTTGCCATTGAATGTCAGCACTTCCTGGAAACGCCATGTCAGGCTCTGCTGCCGTGGTTACTGGAAGAAGACTTCATCTATCCACACACACACACACACACACTGAGCCACCCATGCATACATTAACATTAACCTCTCTGACTCGTACACATACACACATTAGTGTATGTGAGTGTATGTTAAACGCAGCAGTGTTCACACTTTAATCCTGCTGTGGAGGAAGAAACTCAACAGATATAAAATCAGAAGTTTTATAAAATAAAACATCACAGTTTTTATGAAGCGTCCTGTCGGCCATGTTTCCTCTTTTGTTCTTTACATGGTCAGTATGAGTCAATTAGAAGGGAAATAACTGATCCTACGATGCATCTCGATGTTTTGTTGAAATGATTCCTCATCAATCAGTAAAGTCTATAATCAATTATCAGATGGCAAGATGTCAGAGCAGCTGCAAGAGACAAAAGAAATCAAACCACCGCGGCTTTTTAAAAAGACGATGTTTGGACACACTCGTTTGTACTGATGGAGAAAGATAAACCATGGAGAGAAATCTGAAACTGAGACGATCGAGAATCGTTTAATAATCGAATCGTGAGGTGAAGATTTCTTCTCAGAGTTCGAAGTTAGTGATAAGTTGGTTTGTTGGTTTATCTAAAAACTCAGCAGCAGCATCAGTAAACACACAAACAGCACAGAGACTTTTAATGTGAACTGCAATTACTGTACAAGCAAAGCTAAACGCAATAGTACAAATATAAATAGCAGCCGCATGAGTGTGTGTGTGTGTGTGTTGTAACAGCAGGAGCTCCAGGAGCAGGCGGGGGCTCTGTGGCCTCACCGTGCCAGAGACAGTGAACTCTCCTGGGCTTCGCCGGGCGGATCCTCCCTGCTGAGTCTGTGAGCTCAGCTAAATGTTTAACAAGGATGGAGAGAGAGAGAGAGTGTGTGTGTGTGTGTGTGTGTGTGTGTGAGAGAGGCAGGAAATAAATAAGGAACATAAACAGGAAGAGACAAAGAGAAAAAGAGACAGATGAAAGAAGAGACGTTACTCTGGCCAAAAACAACAAAAGAACAAAAGACGAGGACTCGACTGCGTCTGATTTCTTCTGAACACAGATATCTCGGAGCAGCGGCATGAAAAATAAACAGATAAACAGGTAAACAAACAAACAGATGAACCGGTCGCACAAGACACTGAGGTGAAAATGAAGAAAAATCGAAATTTTGTCTCGTCTGTCAGCTCTACTCCAACACGTCGTCACGGTAATGAGATGAACCTTGAGGCCCCGACTTCAAAATGTATATTTTAACATATTTTACCGACCATTACAGGCTTTACACGTGCACGTGCACACGCACGCACGCACGCACGCACACGCACACACACACACACACACACACACACACACACACACACACACACACACACACACACACACACACACACACACACACACACACACACACACACACACACACACACACACACACACACACATCTATATAGAGGGAGAGATACATGTACAAATCCCAAAGCACACACACAACTTCACACAGAATCTATTTAAGTTCAAATTCAAATGCACGCAGTCTCACCACACACACACACACACACACACACACACACACACACACACACACACCACACCCATTATAATTTGGGTCTTTGAACCTCGCTGGTTTCATCCTGACTCCTCTCCTGTGTTCAACATATCTGAATCTGCGTTTGGACATTTAACTGTTTTCTTCTTATTATTTTTGATCACACACAGTTTTTGCTTTTATGTAAAGGATTTAAAATACTGTGTGTGTGTGTGTGTGTGTGCAATGTGTGTGTGTCACAGCCTAATAGATCCACTGTTAAAACCAACCAATGAACAACTGAAATAATTTGTCCCGTTTGAGTTATGCCACCTTTATTACTTTAAAAAAACCTTCATGTTTAATATTTTAACAGTTAATATTTATAGTTTTCATTTATATATTTAAAGAACTGGACAGCACTTCCATTAATTATCAATCACTTCTGAGAGGCTGATAGCGTGTGTTTTTAAAGCTGTGAGTGTGTGTGTGTGTGTTTGAGAGAGGAAGAGAGACAGATGGTAATTTTGAAGAGGAGGACGTGGCCAAACATAAAATAAAGGAAGGACGAGGAGAAAGTGAGAGGGGGGGGGATGGTGATTTTCTTCTGCATGAATGAAAGACGTGACAAGTCTGTTTGGGACGGAACGAGAGAAAGAAAGAGAGAAAAGAGAGATCAAGTAAAGAAAATAAGGAGAAATAAATAAAAGAAAGAGTGAAGCCGAGAAGGAGAAGAGAGAGAGGAGCCGAACAACAGACTGTATCAAAGATATTGATACCTGATTATTATTTCATTTTCTCTTTCAGCAGGAGGCATGTACACACACACACACACACACACACACACACACACACACACACTGCCTTGCCCGAGGAACGAACGTCAACTGCAGAGCGTAATCTGTTCAGATGTCAGCGTCCCTCTCGTTTTACCCACAATCCTTTGTGTGTGTTTCGGCGTCGCTCCTGGCTCAGATTACCTCCTCGGGTCAAACAACTCCATTTTAAGGCGTCTCTGTGTCGTTATTTACTGACTGAATCTGATTTTTCTCACCTCACTGTGTCTGCAGCGTCCATTTTAAAACGATTGATTCGTCAGATGATCAATAAATTTCAAGAAAAGAGTTTCATTTGAAGATTTTATTCAAATGTAAATTGAAAATCTTTGGACTGTTTATCAGAATCACCTCAGGTTCCGTTGTTTGTTTTACAGAGGAAGTATTACTGATTAATAAAGAAAATACTCTGCAGATTAATCAATGAGGAAGACAAGAGTTAAATGCTCTTTAAAAGTGAAGAAAAACAATCACCACATTTTATTGGATTTAAAACTATTTAAGACTATTTTTAGAATATTTCAGACACTCAGACGTGTTTCTTTAATTACAGCTTTTATAGTTGAACATTACGGAGACAAACAGTGTTTAAGTTAAAAGTTTTAAGTTATTTTAAGTTATTTTAGTGATTTATACAGCTCAAAGTATCGTGCTGATGTCACACTGTCGCCCTGCAGACAAACAGGACGTGATTAACTAGCTGTCCATCTGTGTGTGTGTGTAGCATTACATTGATTATGCAAGTTATTGTAAGCAATAGGCATCACATACACACACACACACACACACGGGGACAACCTGCTCCATACAGCCATCTGTCCGGCCCCGCCTCAGCATATTGCCTTCAGGGGCCAACTGAGGCCACAGTACAGAGTGTGTGTGTGTGTGTGTGTGTGTGTGCACTCCACGGGATCTCTGCTGGTTAAAAAAAACATACATAATCAATTTAGTTTTCTGCTCAGGCTTCTCTCCACCTCCTCCACTGACACTGGTTCGATTTTATAACCAACATCTGAACTGCTTTTATTTCTTCGCCTGTTTGAGGGTTTTCCTATCAGACGATGAACAAAGTCACTGTCAGGTGAGGCCAACACGCCAAACATGAGTTTAAAGTCTAAACAGGCTTTAAGACTAAGAGTGTGTGGTCGCATTAGAGGAAGAGTCACCCAAGTCCGTAACCTTCATCATCATCCATTGCGAACGTTTGAAGCCATTTTCATTTTAATCATCCAGTAGTTGATTAAAAAGATTTGATTAATTTAAAGTGAGAGCAGCAGATTATAGCAGAGCTGTCTGAACACGTAGAAGGTTTAAATCAGGATTAAATCTGAAGAAGGAATCTGAGGTGAGGAGGAGAATCATCAACGATTCAATAAACCGTCAGTAATGCTGAAACATCTGAATGTGAATCTGAAAGTGAACTGGCTGGAGAGAAAGACAATAAATCCACGTTTCCACCCAAAATATCCTGAACTTCTGAACTCCGCTGACGTTTGAGAAAGCGACGGCTGTTTTTACGTGTTTTTACCCCCCAAAAAGTCCCTGCTTGGGGGGGTCGTTCTTTCGGCTGAACATTTCTGATTGGTGGAGTATTCTAAGCATTTTATTTTGAAAAGCCTGCATCCTCAAACAAACTGTTTTTACGGTTTGTTTCTGTCGGACGTGGACACGGAGCAGAAGAAGGTCTACCTACGACAGACGGAGCGAGCGACCAAGTCCAGGTCTTACTGAGTATTTATGCTGAGGAGGAAATCCAGCGCAGCAGAAGTGACGTGTGTAAAAACGACCGTCGCTTTCTCAAACGTCAGCGGACTAATCTGCCTGATCTTCACGGGTCTTTAGACCACGGTGGAGACGCAGACAACAACGGGCTGCAGGAAGCTTTTTAGTTCATGAAGAAGATTCATGGGAATAAAAGTTCAGGTGCTTTGGGTCGAAACGTGGTTCATATCGATGTCAAAGCAGGTAAAATAATGTCCCTGAACTTAATTAGAGCTCCTCTAAAGTTCCTGTGGTTAAAATGAAGATTTAAACGAGTTTCTAGTTTCGAGTCCTCCCAAACTCTGCAGGCTGACTCGCCGCAGATTTGATGTGTGATAAGAAGAGAAGAGGATTCACTGGTGTAAAAGGACAAACTGGGTCCTGATTATCATCTCAACCGTACTCGCTGTCACGCCGAAGCAGCGTCACATTTTACTCCCTTTATGTCACTTCTAAAAACAGAAAAATGATCCGAACACATAAAGCTTCACAGATCTGTAACACCCAGAGCTTCAACAGTTATTTATTTATGATTACTGATAAAAAACATTTTAAGCTTCACGTCTGAGGATGTGCAGTCGCGTGCTGTCCGTTAAACTCGTCTAATTCAATTCATCTTAACTCAGAAACAAAATCCAGCCGGCGTCTGTTTCTTCTCCGTCCACCAAACCAGGAAGAAACTAAACTGACAGAAACGAAGCGTCCAGATCTGACAAGGTTTCTCTGGTGTGGGCAAAGTTCGACCATAAAGTGCAACCGAACAAAGTCTGAAAAATTAACAAATAAAGGTGTCAAATAGGAAACAGGACCTTCACAATAAAAGCTGGAATCTTTTTAAACAAACAGTGAAGATCAGCGCGTATGAGGAGGAAACTGAACGCGTGTTAAATGTGTGTGTTTGTGTGTCCTTTTAAATGCTTCATTTAAAAGGTTGATGGATCAGAGCTTTGATCAGCTGCAACATTTAGCTGATTCACTGATTAATCAATAAAAAGAAAATAATGTGGAAACTATTTTGGTTATTGATCATTATATATTGGTTATAAACACTTTGTGTGTAAAACAGCAGGGTTAAAGCATCGAAGGCCAGATTATTCCTGTTGAGTGTGTGTGTGTGTGTGTGTGTGTGTGTGTGTGTGTGTGTGTGTGTGTGTGTGTGTGTGTGTGTGTGTGTGTGTAATGTGTGTGTGTGTGTGTGTGTGTGTAAATGGCAGCTACAACAAAATAATCACCAACAACATGGACTCCAGAGAGACTTCCTGTGAGGCAAGCCACAACACACACACATGCACGCACACACACACACACACACACTACATTTTGCATACCTCTACATAATCAATACTGACACGGACTACAAGGTCACATTAAGACCCCCGACTGGGAGACCTGATGTTTCTGCTCCAATGTGCCCTTTAAAACACACACACACACACACACACACACACTTTAATCCACCACAACTTTCCCTCCTGTGTGTCTCTTTTCACTTTTAAATACAAATCTTACAAAAGCCCATTTCATTCAAACTCACAAATTCACTTATTGTAAATACATTATATAGTACAGATATTATAATATGATAATAATATAAAAGAAGAAGAACAGAAGCGTTGTCTTCACACTTTAACACAACAAATAAAGACGCTGTAGCTCATCATGAGAACATATTTACAGTTTTGACCCACATTTCACAGACATGGTAACTGTTTTTATCTGCTGATATTAACGCTCTGAAAACTGTCAGAATCTGTGTAACGTGAAAATAAACTCTCTTTAAACTCTGCTCACATGAACATACAGCAGATGGAGGGAAGAGAAACAACAAAGAGGGACTGAGCTTTGCACCGCGCCTTAATGATTTATCACAGAGGGAGACTTGTAGAATAAAAGAAAATAAGACAGGAGCAGAAAAGGGCAAAAGTGAAAAGTACAAATGTCCCAATATCAGGTCTGATCAGATACTTATTGATTAAATATGAATCAGAAATAACCACATCTGACGCCTTATTTTTCACCTCAATTTCAGACTCGTTCTTCCAATCAGCTAAAAGATCAAACCGACTCTGATTCACTGAAATATTCCAGATATCGATTCTTCTTCTGATCAACTCTGCAGCGAAACATAAAGACGTGAAGAAGACGAGAATATATAGAAAGAGAAAAAGAAAAGCATCAAGGAGAAAAGCCAACAAGGAAGACATAAAAAGAAAAAAAGGCCGTCTATAAAAGAGAGGAAGGACGCCCTCATAACGCTCGAATCAATCCCAGCATGCACTGCAGAGCTTTAAGTGGCAGGTCAGGTAATGATGCTAACAGGCTTAATGCAGACACACACACATCAGAAATCCAATCAGCAACATGGATACACACTCTACCTCTTACTTTACCATGACTGAGATCACACACACACACACACACACACACACACACACACACACACACACACACACACACTGAAGTGGAGATAAATCAGTCATGGCGTCCAGCAGATTGCTGCCCAGCGGAAGAAGGTTCTTACAGTCGGTTTAATACGAAGCTGCAGGAGTGTGTGTGTGTGTGTGTGTGTGTGTCATTCCCTATATTGGCTGGAGGCTGTATCTCCATTTACGACTGGATGTGAAATGTCGTCTCCTTTCTCTCTGTGTTCAGCTGATTCGTAGATCAGGTCTTCTTCCAGCCTCAGAATGAATTCAAAGACTTAAAAAACGTAATAAAACTAATAAATAAAACTAAACTAATAATTACGTACAATGAACGTAAAGAAACAAAACAAGAGGAGACTGTCGCCTTCTAATGATATTTAAATTCTCACAGAAACTTTGTTAACTTGTGATGTGACCGTCTGTGCATCCAAACCAAAAGGTCTCATGGATGTGGATGAGCTGACAGTGTTTGTTACAGGTGCTGAGAAAGAAAAGACTCGTAATCACACAAAGTCTGAACAAAGAGCAGAATCTGTCAAACTGCACAAAGTTTAAAACCAAATGACAAGGATCTGCAAGACACTGTGGAAGTTCATTTAGTCACAGCGATATGTTAAAGTCAGTGCAGCAGGCGAACCCTCCTTCATCATTTCAGTTGTGTGGGAACGCTTCAGTTTCAACAATAATGACGAGGGACAAAGACGAGTACCAAAGCTCTGTGCTGATCTTGTATAATCAGGAATGAAGCTGGAGCACATCAAAACATGCTAACTCATTTAAAACGGCATCACCCGGATGTTAACGTCAGCAGGGCGAGGTAAAGAAACGAGTACAGCACCAAAAACATCCCAAACTGTGACCGAAAAACCGAGGTACAAACTGAACCGTGACTTTTATGAAGCATTACGTCTCTGATGGTAACTAACCAAGATGTTGTAGTTCATAATTCATCACATCCATCACATCACAATAGGTGCATTTTCTAAGACAGGCACTTTAAACTGGACAAAAGATGATGGAAATGTGTTTAAAAAAAGGGAAAAATCCTGATTCTTTAAAATACAGCCTCTCTCTGTTTCTATAACTTAAAAACTACAAAAGCTGTAATTACAGATAATTAATCTCTTTCCCCAGAAAATATAAATGTCAAATCAAAAACAAATAAAATAACAGTATATAATAACAGTAAAAAACACATTTAAACTCTGTGTGACAGCAGCTGAAGCTTTTCTCTCTCTGTGTCTTTTCACGCTTTTATTCTTTGTCTTCCAGTCGTCACATCTCTCCGTTTAATCCGTCCGGAGAGTTTTTTGCTTTGCTGCTTCTTATCATGTAAATGTGTGTGTGTGTGTGTGTGTGTGTGTGTGTGTGTGTGTGTGTGTGTGTGGAAGAAACACGAAATAAAAAGAGGAATCTGTCTGGTCTGAGTGAAACCCACAAAGAAGAGCAAGACAAAAGAGGACAAAAAAGTAAAACAGACAAAGTGGAGCAGCGGGAGCGAGAGACAAACTGAGAGAGAGAGCGAGAGAGAGCGAGAGAGAGAGAGATTAAAGAAGAGAAAGAAAACAAGAAGCAACAACAGTCCATAAAAAAAACCACACATTTATCACATTAACTTTACTCTGCATTTATCAACAAGTGA
The DNA here is from genome assembly GCA_023238725.1 of Scortum barcoo. NCBI lineage: Eukaryota > Metazoa > Chordata > Actinopteri > Centrarchiformes > Terapontidae > Scortum > Scortum barcoo. The sequence goes on along the minus strand of CM041552.1, from coordinate 814,692 downwards.
AACAACAGAAAAGTACAAAAACAGAGTGAAGTTTCTCCGTTTGGATTATTGAACAGTTTAATAAACGGTTTAAACCGAAGATCTTTGGACTGAGACATTTTAAAACAGCACCTTTAGGAAACTGGAATAGACTTTCTTTTCCATCATTTAACTAAACAACAAACACAGCCAATAATCTGCAGATGAATCTATAATTAAAATAATGGACAGATGATTTTGCAGCTTGGTCTCTTATTGTGGGTGACTTTTAACATTTTTCAATACTTGTGCTGATATCAGAGGCCATAAAAATTCCCTTTAAGCACCTTAAATACTTCATTTAACATACATCTACATTCAAATATGTGACCAAACTAACACGACAGTTTCAATATTTTCTATTTTCAACATCCAGAAGTCGAGAGTAGCTGGACATTAAAAATGATCACGTGTTTTTTTATACTGTTTGTCTTATTGTACATAAGACAGCATGATGTGTGTGTGTGTGTTTCTCATGTTTAATTTAGGCTGGAGGGTGTATCCTGTGTGTGTGTGTGTGTGTGTGTCCCATGAATTCAGGTCTGAGATTAACCGAGCTTTCTAACACTCATGTTACACACACACGTAATCCATGAGTTTCAAATTACACACACACTTGAGCAGAAATACACCTGCCTCTCTCTCTCACACACACACACACACACACACACACACACACACACACACCTGTCCCACCTGGCTCTGACAGATGGACAGAAATTCTAAAATTGCTCTGTAATTTAAAACTCACTTTTCATGTAACTTTACACTCCTTATAAATCATATTTAAGTTTTTCCTTTTTATTTATTCATTTAATTATACTTTGCTCTATTTTTTGTTTAAATATGAGAAAGATGAAGCTTATTAAAGGAACTTATTTCAGAGGGATCTTTGAATATGTGTGCAGATTATCTTATTTTGAAGGGAGGTTAGTTATGATCGTCCTTTTTTACATTAAGGAAGTTTTAAAGTTAATAAAACAGCTAATTAACAAACTTTACTGCGTTTCTCTGCCAATTTTATTCATTTTCAAAGGAGAATAGAGTCTGTTCTTCTTTAAACATAAAACGCAGTAAAATTACATTTTTATGCCATCTTATGTTATGTTATCCAGTCACCACATTACGACACACACTCGCACAACACAATGTGACAATAATCCAACACACACCGAGGCATTCAGTGCTCACACACACACATAGATGCATAAAAAATGCATGGCACCCCCTCAGAGCCCCCGTTCACATGAGCACAGCACAAGCCAACCCCACCCTCACACACCTCACACACACACCCTCCTCACACACACCTCACACACACTTTTTGCACACACACACACACACACACACACACACACACACACACAGGTGTGTTGGGGGGATTCTCCATCTCTCATCTACCGGCTGTCAGACTCTGCCCCCTCCCCAGCCCCGTTACCATGGTAACCCATAAATAATGGAGGCTGTGCAGTGCATGCTGGGAGGCAGATTCCCATTACAGCCTTACATAATGTGAAACACTCAGAGAGGCGAACCTCCGTCCACCGCTGCTGCTGCTGCGAGTTTCCTCTACAACGTCTTTATGCTGACGTGGCAGCAAAACTGCTGCAGGAAATGTTTGATCAACTCTCAGATAAAACAACACGTTCTTAAACTTCATCCTGTTTTCATCAAATCAAGTTATAAAGGATAATTCAGCAGATATCTGTTATATAAAAATAAAGTCACCAATAACATTTAAAACACGTGGACATTATATATGAGCCTGTAAGATGTAACTGTGATAAATGTGAGTGAAATACACTGTTCCTATACAAGTTTTATATCCAAAACAATGTTTGTGTTCATCCTGGATTGTTATGCAGGATAATCAATCAATCAAACAATCAGATAATTAGGTCTTATTATTTACAGTTATTGTGCTCGAGGTCTGCCAGCAGAAGTATAAATGAGTGTGATTACCGGACTCCAAATGAATCTCTGCATCCACATGGACCTGATTTATATCCGATGACTCGCTCGTATCAGTCGTCAGTGACGATCACCTGTCTGTTAACGTACCTGTTAACGTGGTGTCTGCGTCGCTCCTTTCACAGAAAGGCAAAGAGGCAGCGTCAGCCTGCGGCCTGCACACAAACACAGGAACGCTTCTTAAATGAGGTCCAGCTTATCGATTAAAACCACTTTATCTGCTCATAAAGGACAAATCAGTCATCAGGATTCACATCAGAACAGACTTCTCTCTGTTGGCAGACGAGTATTTAACTGATTCGATTCACAGGAACAAAAAGCTGGAACGCTTCCTGGTTTGTTGCTGCACTTTATGAGCCTTAATAAAACCTCATTTTTATTGTCCTGCAGTCGGCAGCGTGGCAGCGACGGCACTTTAATGTCATTTTACTGAAACATGAGGTGATCACAGCGGAGAATAAAACACAGCTGAACATGAAGTGATGGACAGGAGGAGCAGAAGTGTGTGTGTGAATCAAACTGTGTTTTCACATCCGGTACGACACACACTCCAGAAAACTGATCAGATGACAGATGAAAACGGTGAAGAAGAACGTTTTTTTGTGTTTTTTCCTCTTTCTGAGATGAACCGAACAGACTGAATGTGGATTAAAAAATTTAAAATGACGATTTAAAAAAGAGAGAATCAATTTAACACAAATATTAAAACATTCACAGGAATCAAGAGAAAACTTCTTCCTGTCTTTGATTAGCAGATGTCGTCCACATGAATCACACAAACAAGTGTTGTTATGCACTCAGTGTGTGTGTTGTTGTGTACTCGGTGTGTGTGTTGTTGTGTACTCGGTGTGTGTGTTGTTGTGTACTCGGTGTGTGTGTTGTTGTCGTTTGGACAAATGAAGGTTTGAGAGAGAAGGAGGTCAAACAGAAGGAGGGCAGGAGGTGAGAGTCGGCCCCATTGCAGCTGTCCACACATTCACACCTCCCTGTGAGGACACACACACACACACACACATACACACACACACACGGTGACAGTCGGCTCAGCGTTAGCCTCGGTTAATCACACATCACTGAGCTGCAGGTGTCTCACAGACTTTTAATCTGACAGTCTGATCGAGGCCGAATTGCTGATCAATTAGACGACCCACCGTATGTTCGTTTTATTAAATTATTATTTTACACAACGCAACTGTGTTTCAGCCATATAAACTAATGTGATTTAAGATTTTTAGGTGCAGATTAATCCCAGAGGTCTTTCTGTCTGTTATCAGGACGCTAATGAGGATATTGTCAGTGGAGCTGAAACAATAAGTTCATCAATCGATTAGCCAATCAGCAGATAATTAATCTGTTAACTATTCTGATAAGTAATTAATCATTTAAGAACTGCAGATATGTTCAACATCCTCTGGTCTTTCCTGTTTTAAACTTTTGGACCAATGACAGTTTATCTTTAAATTCTGAATACACAATAAAGCAAGTCACATGTAAAATACTTCAACTGGTTTCCAAATTACACTGCATCACAACAGACAACTTCATGTATGAAACTAAAACTTTTTACAAACGTGTGCTCAGAAATAGTCATTTATCTATCATTTATCTATTTATATCGATCTATCTGTGAGGTATCTGATGAACTGACGACAAGCAGCTGCAGAGTCGTGAAAATTTAAAAGACATTTCTGCAGCATCAGAATAACAGACTGATGTTAATGGAGGTTAGCAGTGTAAATTAAACCTGCAACTACTGATCGTTTTCATCATTGATGCGCTCGACTGCACGTATTTAAAATTTGGAGAGCGTGTTGGCGAGCGAGGATGGTGTTGTTCTCGTCTTTCTGTTAAAACGGAGGTGAGAACGCAGCATGAAACGTCCCCCTTGGGGGGGGACAAGATGGGAGACAGAATGAGGGAGATGGATGGTGGCCTGAGAGCGACAACACTGAGAAAAAACAAAGAAATCAGACGTAGAGGGACTCTGGAAAGAAATCTGACAAAATTTCAGAGAGCAAGAGACTCAGAAAGTGGCAGAAAAAGACAGAAAATAAAATATGAAGTGGGAAAAATGAGCCAAACAGGGAGGCTTTTATTGTGAAGCAGTCACAGGAAACACACAGTATTTGCTAGCTCGATAAGCCAGAAGATAATAAATCAAAAATCTACAAAACAGCACATTTATGTTATTTTTAGTCATTTTCTGTCAGTTATAAATGTGTCAGGGAGTAAAAAACCTCCAACTCCTCAGAAAACTAACAAACTATTAAATTCTTATTAACAGACGTCTTTATTAAAATGACCTCAGGTGGTTTGGCGGCACTATGAACACGTTTCAGTGTTTGCTGAACTTTTTTTAAAACAGTCCAACATCTCGACATTTAAAACTTTAAGAACTTTTTAAATGTGGACAAATCAGATTTTAGCATATAAACTGATCTGACTGACTCTGCTAAACTTTAAGAAACTTTACAGCTTAAATACACACATTCATTTATTTGATCTTCTTAATTATTACAACATCTCAGAAGGTTTTTTCACAAATGTCAGGCAGAAGAAAGATGTCACTTTCGTTTATTTTGCTTGAAATAAAATAGGAAAGGACAGAAAGTGAGAGCATCCAAAACAGCAGAGAGGAGAAAGTCATAGATGAGAGCGAGAGCGAGAGAGAGAGAGAGAGAGAGAGAGAGAGAGGCTTCCTCTGTTTGACAGCGAAAGAGATGAAGGAGTATTTATAGATAACAGTGTTAAGACTGCTTCACTGGTTACATCAGAGAGAGCACGAGGAGGAAGGAGGAGGAGGAGGAGGAGGAGGAGGAACCATGAAGTGATGGTGGACAGAGAGGAAGAAAAAGGAGGAGTGAAGAGGAGGTGATGAAGATGAAGCTAATCAAGAAGAGAGGGATGAGTTAAAGAAGGAAAAAGAGGTGAGAAGGTGAAGACAGCGAGAGAAGAAAGAGCGATGAAGAGGAGGAAGAAAAGAGAGATATACGATGAGGAGGAGGATGTGAGGAAGGTATGGAGAGAAAGAGGAGGACGGCAAAAAGAAAAGAGAGACGAAGAGATGAAGACAAATATCCTGAATACTGTTGAACAAGAGTTGCTGCTGGTTTTTATCTGTAAAAAATGATGTCATGGTGTCGGCATTTGAAAATATCATGACATCATAACACACACCCAAACACACACACCTCACACACATTACACACTCACACACACACCTCTGATATTCTCTTACGTTTTGTATTAAATGTCGACATTTGAACAGTAACCGTTGGCCCCATTTAAACGATTAATTAATTGCCAATTCATTTTCTGTCAATCTATTAATTGTTCATCATTTTTCACAAACACCAAAGATTTTCTGATTTCCTGTTTCATGCCGCAGTAAACTAAAGATCTTTGTCTTCAACACTTTCTAACAAAATGATGAACTCAGTCATGATCAATACATTAGCTGATAATAAAAACACAAATTAGATGCAACCATAGCAACAGATGAGATGTTCATGGACACACACACACACAGTATGAACTCATTCACCTTGTACATGTGTGTGTGTTCACCAAGCAGTGTTAGCTGAGACAGGGTCACCTCAGTCGTGTGAGTGTTCATCTCCCTGCAGGCACACACGGTCCAACACAAACCCTGTAATCATGTACTGATGTAACACACACACACACACACACACACCAGTATCTCCGTATGATGTAAGGCTGCAGGGTGTGGATGAATACTTCAGCACTAAAGTATCTCACACACACACACACACACACGTTGGTTTATCAGAGCAGGCTGCAGGAGAGGTGTGACACACACACACACACACACAGTACACGAGACCTGCTTCCACTCTCATTTATGAGTCATTTCTCTCTCTCTCTCTCTCTCTCTCTCACACACACTGGGAGTTTTACTGCTTGTGTGTGTTTGAAGGTGTGTGTATGTGATACTGGGGAGGGAGTAAAGGGGGAGATTGTGTGTGTGTGTGTGTGTTACTGGAAGGTGTGGCTGGTCCCAGTGAGTGGGTGGTTCCTCCACCATATGGTCTCTGGACACACACACACACACACACACACACACACAGCTTTGTCCTCGACCATATGATATTTTGGGATTTTGGGACAATACAAAACAGAGATTTCTTTAAAAATTTGCTCAATGTTGGACTAATTGTTCCTAAAGATTTTATTTTAACGTTTTTATTCGTTTTATTTGTTTGTTTTTATTTGAATGTTTTTATTCTGATGGTTTTTTTTGTTTTGTTTGTTTCTGAACTGCTCCCAGTCGTAGTATCCATCCTAATAAATCATCTCTCCTGAAAGTAGCTCCTTCCTCAAACATCCACCTTCTGTAACTGCACACAGTGATAACACACCATTAATAAAACACGTTTTTCTCTCTTCTGTCATGACCTTTGACCCAGATGAATAATGAAGCTTGTTGATCTGCAGGTTTCAGAGCAGCTCCTTTCTGCAGGTTCTGTGTTTTTTTTTTTACAGTCACATGGTTGAAGTGCAGCTCTCCGTGAAAACATGAAAACTACAACACGTGCTAGCAGACGTTTCACGCAGCGTTTCTGTGGCTTCTTACACTAATTACGCCGATGTCACACCTGAATAAAGCTTCAACTCTTCCTGTGCTGCTCGCTCATCAAAGCAGAGCTTGTCAGGTGGAGCGTCTCCATCCATCAGCTCTCTGAGGTCTGATCATAATTACAGCAACAGCATTCAGACTCTTTCTGACTCTGAACCGTACTATTACCAGCTTAGAGACGCATCAGCGCACTTCCTTTCATCTGCTCTCACATCAATGAGGTGGATAAAATACTTAAGAAAGAGAAAAAAATCAATCCAGGATGGCGGCTTTCATCTGGATTCAGCCTGTTTCACGGAGTGAGGAGGAGGCAGCGTGGAGTTTAGTGCTGTCGGGTTCGTCTAGACGTCGTGCTCAGCAGCTCCAGCAGCTCCAGGCAGACAGACCATCCATTATTCAGCTGCTGGCAGGCTGCTGCGCGGCCAATAGTACTGCTTCTGTCGGTGCCGTGTGAGAGAGCAGGCAAAGAAAAAGATCTCTCTCAGTCAGTCATTTAGCTCCTTATGCTTCAGGTATCTAAGAGAAACTCTTTCAATAATCTGAAGCAAGTTGGTTTATTTCTGAAGCTCTAAAGACGGATAACTCTGCACCAACCAGCCAGCGAAAGGAAGAGTTTGATGTTTTGGGAAATCCACTTATTCATCTGCTTTTGTCTGCAAACATTAGCCTGCCTCTGTCCAAAGGGAACCTGCAGCATATTATAAGACATGTCAAGGTTTTACAGGAGGCAACGTGCCCGACTCTTCTCGTTACCTTTGGACAGAGACCAATCAAACACCAACACACGTTAACGCTGCTCTGGATGATCTTTCATAGTCAAAGCATTTATTATGTATACATATTACATCATATTATATTTAACAGCATGATATAATCTTTAAAATATAAATTTAAAATATAAACAATTTCCTTCCGGATTAATAAAGTTGTTTGCATTCGTATTTGGCAGTATTATTGTATTTCTACTGATTAGCATTTTTTATAGTGTTATTGCTGTTATTGTTATCATGCTGTCATCACACTATCATATTATAATAATTATGTACTATTATGTTATTATCAACATTATCATCAGTATTATTAGCATCATCACCAGCTGATTGAGCTCTATTTTATCTTACGACTTCTTTGCACCTTTTCTATTCATCTCATATTCTTACAAGTTTTGACTCAGTATTTTATAGCATTTTATTGTATTTTATCGTATTTTAATGTAGGCTGGAAGTTATTCTAGTTTGTTCACCATATCTACTTAAAAAATGTAGAAGTACTGTTAATAATAATAATAATAATAATAATAATAATAATAGGAAGAAGAAGAAGAAGAAGAAGAAGAAAGAAAAACAATAATGCTCCCACATGGTCAAAATATTAGTAACAGCAGGTAAAAAAACTTGATTCAGCATTTGTTTTTCTTGACACTTATTAAATGTTTTTTCTGTCTTTCCTGCAGAATAACGTGACTGAAAATAAAATAAATGACTGAATAACATTGAAATGAAGCTTCTGTATCTTTCTGCACCAGAATTTACTTAGAGCCCCCCAAAACAAACTGTCTGGGGGATAAAAATAACTTCATTGACAGGTGAGACAGAGACCAGGCCAGGGGGAAAACACACACACACACACACAGGCATGGAGCCTCCAGACCCAAATGGGTCATTAACCCCTCCCGGCCTCCTTCCTCTCTCCGTCATGCTGTCGAGGTATAAAAGCGACAACTGGATGGCCTCGTGCTTCACGCGGCGCCATAAAACACTCCCGCCAAGGTTTCCATGGCAACCGCTGTGCCATGACTGCCCTTAAACCAAAAACCCAGACCAGGAGTTCAACGAGCGCACCAGAGCTCAGAAACACTTCAGACACAAGCAGGTAGTTTGATGGTGTTTACAGATTAATCAACAGATCCTGTATCAATAAATCAATCAGAGGTCATGTTTCTGATCAGGTGAGAAATCAGACCTGCTGCACACACACCTAGAAAAACACCTCCTCCATCGTCCATCTAGATCAACCTCTTTAACTCAGACTGGAGAACTCAATCATCTTAATGTAATCATCAACACAAACTCACGTTTAAACAACCCACAACCAACTACATAATCAATAATTAATTATAATAATTAAAATTAATAGATTCATTATTATCAATATTTTCTGATTTGACCATTTAAAGTGTCGACAGTAGTAAAATCTTTTTTGTCTCACCAGTGGTCCACAAATAAAAATAAAATCAGACAAAAACATTTGAGAAGATGGAATGAGACTGTTCCTTGAAAATCAATTAACGAGTGATCAGTTATCAATAACTGGTGCCTATTTATTGTCTTTGATCCACTAATAAATTAATTCTGTTATTTGTCTCTGAGTGTACCTGCAGCATCATGAAGCAGTTCAGTTATTGATGACTCCATGAGTCCTACAGTTTGTATCCACGTGGTTTAAGAAACTTATCACGATTCCAGTTTGATAAATAAACATATTGATTAATCGTTTCGGGTTGAAGAAACGCCAAAAATCAGGATTTAGCTTTTCTTCCAGGATTATCTTGGAAATCTGATTCTGCACCAACAAGATTAAACCGCTTAATCAATTAAATTAAAATACTATTCAATTAAAACAGATTCACACACAGCAGGTGTTCAAACTGAGGTTCAGGGACCACTCTGGGTCTCCTGAGAGACAAACAAGAGGAGAAACCAATAAAAATGATTGATTAGAAACAACTCTGCTCATTCAGATTTCACTAAAACTGATCAGTTAGATGAGAGGAACCTTTTATAACAAGCAAAGATCAATGTCAGCCCCCCAGCCCCCCCAAAAAAAAAAATTAAAGGAACATTACACATATATGACAAACTGATCATGGATCAATGGATCAATGACAGCTTACTTTCACTCATTCATTTGGTCCCATGCAGCAGGTCAAGCAAGAATAAACTTGTGCGGTAACAGGACAGTCCCTTACTCACTCAGACGTGCATTCACTCACTCACTCACTCACTCACTCAGACATGCATTCATTCATTAACTTATTCACTCATTCATTTATTCACTCTTTCATCCGATCCTGTGCAGCAGCAGTTGAACTGGGAGTAAACCTGAGGCAACAGAACAGAACTCACTCACTCATTCATTCATTCATTCATTCACTTCACTCACTCACTCACTCACTCCACTCACTCACTCACTCACCATTCATCTGCTCCTCTGCTGCAGTTGAACTGGGAGTAAACCTGTGCTAAATTAATTATTTAATTAAAGCCCCTCACTCGTTCACTTCCTCCCTCCCTCCAGCCCCCCGGTGCTCTCTGCGGGTCGTGGCCGGCCTGCGGTGCGCTGTGAGCGGACTGCAGGGGCCTGCGGGGTCCGGGGATAAGACCCATTAACCCCTTCATGCCCCGGGCCCGCTGACATGGCGCTGCGGGCCGGGTGTGTGTTTGGGGGGGGTTACTCACCGCTGGTCTGTGTGGAGGTGTTGAGTCCAGAGCGTTGGGTGTGTAGACTCCGGGACCAGGTCTCATGTGGTCTCTGCAGGACTCAGCTGCTCCTCTGTGGACTCTCAGGCTATTGTTAGCCGGCACACAGCAGCCTGCTGCGCGCACACGCCCGCCCCCTCACACGCAGCTCCTGACACGCCATTGGCTCGTTTCAGCACCGCCCACCGCCGATTGGCTGATAGGCGTGTCCGTAAGAAATCAAGGGCGGGTCGAAAGGCCTGAGCGCGATGGTGCGTTTGTGAAAGGTCGGAAAGTGTAGCATCATCCCAGCTTTTAGTACCAGTGATGCCTTAAGGTGTTACACCGCCGGCGAATTAAGCACTAGAAATAAGTAGGAAATCAGAAGATAGTGTATCCAGAGCACAGTTAAGGGAAAATATATTCTATACTTTTTAGGGATAAAGAAAAAAGGGTGATCAGGACCTGGAAACGTTAAAAGGTAAAAGCGAACTTAAATAAAATATAACCTGAAAGTCCACAAACACTTGACAGCCTTGGGAATATCTTTTCATAGTAAATGTTGATTTTAATTCCCACTACACTCTACGTCTGGTAATCATTATTGAATGCTTGAAGACATCAATCACCAACTATGTTCAATAAATCAGGAAAAAATAGATATTTTCATTATTATGGAGTTACAGTTAATGAAGCAGGTGAAGAATAATAAGACAGCGACATCTGGTGGTGAGAGTGAAGACTCACTGTGTTCATCTGAAACTGAAGGACAAGAAATCAGGATCAGAATAAGAATTAAAATCAGAATGATTTTTATTGCCAAGAAGGTTTTCACGTAAAAGAAATTTGTCTTTGTGTGTTGGTGTGAAAAAATATAAACATAGTAAGCAGAAAAGTAGAAATATATGCCAAAGTACTTTAAGTCAAAACTATAAATTAAATAAAAAATAGTGTTATAAAGTAGACAGTAGATTTAAAGATATATGCATATATTGACTGTGTACAAATTGAAATGTACTGATTGTGCAGAAATGTTCTTCATGGATTTGCAAAAATTTCACAGTTTAAAGAATATTTGCAAAGATGCAGACAAAGTGTATTAATGTGACATGTGGAGGGTGGGGGGGTATAGAGTTTGTGTTGGGGGGCTTGTTGATGAGTCAGTCAGTCGGTCAGTGTTTGTCAGTGATGACAACTGACAGTCAGTGATGTTCAGGGATGTCTGTCCCCGTCTTTGACGTTTAATTCTGAAACAAGGTCCGAAACTGGACCGCATGTTGAACAAATCCCTCTATCACTAACATCCCTCTGAGATACAGACCGATCCTGAAGAAAAATATTAGAAAACCACCATATAAGAGAAGATTACAGTGAACAGTGCTGATTTTTCTGGATGCATTTTGCAGTTTAAATGAAGTTTGTGGATGTGATGGGGACACTAAGAACAAAATCACACACAGAAAATCATCTTAACATACAATAAACAAACTTATACCTATGTGATTTACTTCTGTGGCAGCATCCACAGACCGTCAGTGTTTTAGTTTGAATCAGTTTGAGCTGGTATAACAGACTTTTTGTCCAAATACTGAAACACAGTGACTAAGTCAAAAAATCATCAATGAACCAAACTACAGGCAAAAAATTCTGCACATCAGGAGCATCAACATCCACAGAAAACACACAGAGGCTGGAAACTGCTGCTGAAGCCTGCAGAGACTCAAAGAGGGAAACAGGAGGAAGATGCTGTGAGAGCACAGATATGAAGGAAACCTCACAGCTGGAGGAGGGAAAAACGAAAACCATCTTCAGACTGAAGAGACACAGAGAGGGGGGGGCAGAGTGAGGGAGCTGCGGAGCTCGGTCACTTCCGCACCATGTGAGCTCCTGAAGCTCATTTTCTCCGGTTGCACCCCCTCCAACATCCTCCGGACGGAGCATCCGCAGCCCGCAGCAGCAGAGCCTCCACCCGGCGGAGGAGCGAGCAGAGCTCCGGAGCGTTCAGCGGGGCGCGGCGCAGACTGTCCCCGGCTCAGAGCGCTCTCCGCCGGCAGACATGAGTGCGGACGTGGCGGTGTCTCTGTCGGTGCTCGCGGGGATCGTCGCGGTGAGCGAGGCCACGCGCAGGCTGCTCGCGCGCAGCGGGCTGTCGGTGTACGCGGCGGAGCTCGTGTCCACCTTCCAGCTGTGCTGCTGCACGCACGAGCTCAAGCTGCTGTCCGAGGTGGGCGGGATCCAGCCCCGCCTCGCGCTCACCCTGACGTACCTGGCGTCCGTGATCCACGGGCTCACCTTCCGGGGGGCCACCGGGAACCCCTCCGGTGCGCTCGAGCACGCCTACCACGCGCGCTTCTCCGGCGGCTGCGCCCTGCTGAGGATCGCGTGCCAGTTCACCGCGGCCGCCGCCGCGCGCGCCGCCGTCCCGGTGATGTGGGGAGCGGGACTGTCCGGGCTGCACGTGCGACACAAGCTGCTCGGTTACCGGTGCGTCAGCCCGGTGCGCGCGCCGCTGCTGCAGGCCGCGGCCGTGGAGCTCGCGTGCGCCTTTGCGGTTCAGACCGCGATAACGCACACGCGCGCGGTGGAGGAGAAGTACCGCGTGCACCTGGTGGCTGCGGTCATCGCGTCCGTGGTGTACGCAGGTGAGACAGCGTGATGACGTGTGAGGTCAGAGGTCAGCCTGCAGAGCTCTGATCTCATTCCTCAGGTTCTCCAGGTTCCAATCAAATAAACAAAACATGTAACATGTAAACAAACATGTTTACACGTTACTGTCTGTTTACACGTTAAGTAACATGTAAACATGTTTGTTTACATGTTACTGTCTCTGTTTACATTTTACTTAACGTGTAAACAGACAGTAACATGTAAACATGTTTGTTTACATAACATGTAAACATGTTTGTTTACATGTTACTGTCTCTGTTTACATTTTACTTAACGTGTAAACAGACAGTATGTTACTGTCTGTTTGTTTACTCCGGTTATTTGTTAAAACTGATTCTTTCGGTGTATCTTTTCTTCACTGTGTTCACTAAAGTTTACATTCTAATCTTCATTTTTACAGTTGACGTGTACAAGAAATTCATATTCCCTTTTTTTCTCCAACAGGAAGTCAAGTTTACTGTGCGTTCTGACTTCAGAATAAAAGTTTAGTGACTTCAGTGCGTCTCTCTCCAGGTGGGAGTGTGACAGGTGCCGTGTTTAACCCCGCGTTGGCCTTCTCCACTCAGTTCCCCTGCAGCGGTCACTCCTTCCTGGAGTACTGCCTGGTCTACTGGCTGGGCCCTTTGCTGGGTGAGACCCCCTGACGTGCTCTGATATCACCTGCAGGCCTTTGATTTCTACAAACATGACATTTAAATTGAATTTACAAAGATCTTATATATTTTTTCAGCCTTCTGTAGGTTTAACATTAATTATAAAATGGGATTTTAGCTTTAAAATTGGCCAGTATGACTAAAAATGGTGTTAAATTACATTTTAATTATACAATATTAAAAGTGTTTAAATGTATTGAGTTTAACTGAGTGAAGCCTGCAGAAACACTGACATGTCTGATTATTCAGATGAGTGATGAAAGTCAGCTTTTCTTTACTTGTTCTTCTTATTTCAGGTATGATGAGCTCGGTGCTGCTGTTCGATAAATTCGTCCCTCTGCTGTGGAGGAAATCACCGGATCTCCATCTTTCCCCGGAGACCAAGAAGAGGACGTGAGCGTTTCAGCCTCACATGGAGACGTCGTTCCTGACAGAAGAAGAAAGAAGAAGAAGAACAGCACAGTTTTTTAAAGACACGTTTTTAGGATGATTTCACCTCAGGAGCACAGTTTAGAAGCTAAACTGAAAACTGAAGCTTCATTTTAATGTTTATTTTGTGTCATTTAGATCATGTAACCAGCCATGTTTTTTCTTTATGAGGTGTTTGTTTGAACACTACATATCATTCCTTCAGTTTCATTCATCCACTTTTAGACCAGAGCTGCTCAGAGATTTTGATGCTGATTTATGTTATGTCAGTATATCTTTTAGAGCTGCACAGGAAAACTGCGGACAGATGAGCCTCAGTGAAACTATCAACCTCACGTTTTGCACTTTTCATTCGTCAGTGAAGGATTTCTTTTGTTCTCATCGTGGCATTAAACATTAAACTCCCTGACCTGTTTGCAGAAAAGATAAACCACTTTATCTTTAAGTTTATCCAGTTTTTCGGAAACATCCTTTTCTCCTCAGTCATGCGTTTCTTTCTTTGATGGTTTTTCCATTTCACTTTAACATTAAACTGCACATTTGTCCTCTGAAATCACAAACTTTAACCAACAGCACTGAGGTTAGAAGGAAATCCTGAAACACCTCGTGTAAAAAGTCCTTCCTGACCTAACGGATGCTTGTTTGTTAGCTCAGTTTGATAAAGTAGCTGAATAGTTTATTAAATGTAGGTTATTAAAAGTTAAAGTATTTTAAAGGACTGTGAATGATTAAAATATAATGCATGTTTTTCATGTCAAGAGGCCACAAAATGTCTCTGAGGGATGTAATGGGGAGAAACAATTAACTGGAGCTAATTCACTTATTAATCACCTGACACATTAATAGTTGTCTGAGTATGTTATTATAGTATTAATACAGTTCATTTGTATATTAATAAACCTCCAATATGTTTTTGAGTCAGGCTGTATGTTTAATTCATGTTTATATTTAACGTGATATTAAAGAAAAGCACAGATATTAACTGTACACAGATCAGATTTAACGGGTGCCTTTGAATTCTCTGGAAAAAAACTGGCAAATTAAACTGCTGAGACCCATTTTGAAATGTTTGTTTTTACTTTCAGTTTGCCCCTTTGTTTTGTTTTTTTCATGATTAGTAATTGCGGGTTTTGGATTATTGGTGGGACAAAATAATCAAAGATACAAAATAAAGAAGCCAGATGTCACAAACTGAAGAAGAAAGTCAGGAAGAAACTGGAGAGTAAAAAACGCAACAGAGATGATAAAAAGCAAATGACATTTGTGGTTTAATGGTTATATTAACTTATCCTGACCTTTGAAATATTATTCTTTGTTAATATTATGCAGGATGTGATTATTCAGTTTTCAGCTTTATGTCAAAGCAACAACTCTGCATCATCTTTAATGAAACATTTAAATAAATAAAAATATTAACAACTTGTTGACTAATCACACAATCCCTTTAGAAGAGACTCTGGATGATACTTTCATCATTTTTTCTGCATATTTACTGCAGATTAAGATGACACTGACTGTGATTAAAGTTCAGTTACAAACCATTTTATTTCCCCACAAAGTTACTGAACGTCTGTCTGTCTGTCTGTTTCTTTGTTTGTTTGTTTATCTGTTTTTTTAGGGTTTGTTTTCTGTCCCTGTCACCTGCAAAAGGTGGACAACTCAAAGAAAAGTCAAACCACCTGCAGCAGAGACAGACGATTTAGAGAGAGAGAAAATTAAAAGTGATGAAATGCTGTTTGTCGGTGAAGCAGGTGAAGTACTGTGGATTTTTGCAGCTTTTATTCTGAAAAACTCACTGACAGTGAAGCAGGACAGTGAAGTTTTTGGCTGAACAGATAAACAATGAAGTGAAACTATGAAGCTGCAGATTCAGCTGATAATCACTTATTCACTTAGTGATGAAGCTCCTCTTCTCGTCCACCAGCAGATCACTGATCACTGATCACTGATTACTGATCTTCAGATCGTTGTTCAGTCCTCTAAAAAAATACTCTCTAAGTGAAAATAGCATTTTTATTCAATTTTTTTAAAGGCCTTATTGCATATTAAATATGTTAAATTATTAAGTTATATACATATTAAAGGAGTCTGGACAGATATGGATTAAGCTGAGACCTGACAGGTCTTTCTATATAAAATGAGCTCACTGTTTTTCACATCAGACGGTAATAAAATGTAGTTTCTTTCATTTCTATTTGTACGCAGTGCAAACACAACAACAGAGAATAAAATCAGGACGAATCTGCCTTCAGAAAAACTTAAAGGGAGACTTTACTGATTTGATTTATCTGAGCTAAGTCTTCTCATGAGGCAGAAGTAAGATCAATAAACATGATGAAGACTGAGCAGAGAACTTTGTTAGGTTTTTTTTTAGTGTTAACATTAATATTTACACTATGTTTATATATTTAAATTTATATTTAGACACAGAGAAAAACTAAAGTTAAAATGTTGAGACTTTGAACCAGTCCTTGTGTTTGTGTTTTAGTAAATGTACTTTAACATGAGGAAACTTTGGACAGTGAGTTTTTCTGCTCCTCTCCTCTTCAAACGTCTGCTTTAACGGTCAGTTTGTGTTTTCGGGGTTAAAGTTAAAATCAGATTGAGTTTTGTTTTGGGGGGTTTAGCCGTGTAGCAGAGAAGACATCACGTCAAAGAAGAACATAAGTGTGTGTTTGTGTGTGTGTTGGTGTCCTCGGGGGGCAGCATGAGCCAGTGGATGGATCAATGAGTGCTGATGTGCTCAGAGCAGCTAAAAATCACTAACACACACACACACACACACCTCCCAAAAAGTAGAAAACAACTGAAGCTCCCCTCCCTTTCTCTCTCTCTCCCAGAGCCCATTAGATGTATTGACGATTCCACAGCAGAGTTTTTTTCCTCTAATTGGTTTATGAACAGCTGACCGGGTGCTGATGCTGATGATGCCGGCGTCCTCTGTCACACCGTGTTCAGAACAGGCCCTGCGATCCGTGGAAATATGGACCGCTGCTGTTCTTTCCAGCATCGATCCTCGGGCCATGTCAGCAGCAGCAGCAGCTCTCTGATCTCCTGCTGAGTCTCTTTTCTGAGGGATGAACCTGCCGCTCACCTGCCTGCTCCAGCATCAGCCTCTCGGTCTGCGGGGGTTCAGGTCACTGAAGGTCTCCGTCGCACTGCAGGAGGAGGATGAGGCCCTGGGTCCGCTCCAACAGGTCCAGATCAGTCCAGGTAAGACTTTTCTTTTCTAATTTGGACTTTAGACGTGAATAAAATAAGAAAAATTCAAATCCAAACACTCAGGGAGGTGAAAAACTTTAGTTTTTGAGTCTTTTTTTATGCCCAAATCAGATTTTATACTAATAAAAGAAAATAAATTGGCTCTTTTACAACAAATCACATATAAATGAGATGCATCACTGTTTCATAATGGTGGCATCAGTCTGTCAGTGTAACTGAAAGCTGCTTCATGAAGACAAATAATTATCTTTATGTATGCAAACTGTATTTTTTCATCTTTATCAGTAATTCTGCACCTTTGGAGGAGGGTTTTCTTAGTTTTGTTGGACTGAAAAGTTTCACCTACACCACAGCTTCCCCCTGACAGAGCAGCTCAAGACTTAAATACACATGTGAATAATTCCTTCATGCTTTAAGATGGAGAAATCATGGATTTACAAAAATGTCTTCACCTTTCTGCTGCAGACGTTATACGAACGCCTCCCTGATGTCCAACATGAAAACTGAGTGAATGTTTAAACGTGCTCTGACAACACCACCCATAAAATATTGATAAATCAGTGCACTAACTTTTT
>CM041552.1:647102-792102 GCA_023238725.1 Scortum barcoo | reverse complement strand
CTGTGGAGGAAATAAAAGTATTTGGCAGCGAGCTGGACAGCAGACTGATCTCTGCTCCTGTCACCACGGCAACACCGGGGGGGTCCTTCAAACCCCCCCACCCCGTCCATTTCATCCAACACACACACTCACATTCACCCTCTCAGTCTGTGTCCAGAGGGGCTGATCACATCGATCAATAAGTTAATAACAGTGATCTCTGATGACGTTTTCTTTCCAGCTTTGTTTGAGTGACGTCTCGTCTTCATGTCACGCTGAAAGATAAAATATAATTAACAGCTGATTTGAATTCACTCACATCGCTCCTTCGCTGAACTTCAGATTATTTCATGAGCATCTTTGACAAAAAAATGAGCCAGAAGCTTAAATATTTCTTAAATAACAGTTTCTGAGAATGAACACTTTCTTATTTTCTTTGTGAAGTTGAGTAAATGTTGGTTTTGGTGATTTCGTCGTCACATTTTTCAGGTTTTAGTTCACGATGATGTTTAAAAGCTGTCGAGGTCAGAAGGAGACGAACCGAGAGAAGATATCAGGACACGTGTGTATTTTCGTGTTTTATAAACCTCCTGCAGCGTGAAGGCCATCAAAAACAAACTTTACAGAACATTTATCTTCTGTCTGAGGTTGAGTTTTAATTCAGTCACATCAGGATTCACGATGTCGGGACTTTCTGTTCCCTCCACTACATCTCCTCTCACTTCTCTTCCTTCACTTCTGGATCCAGACATGATGACACACATCTCCTTCAGTCCTCCAACTTTCTCTTTTCACCCTTTAAACAAGTAAAAAATGTTCAACTTGTGCAACACATCACTTTAACTCCTGTAATTGTACTGCTGTTATTCACGACTAAGTACGAAATCTGCAGATTTTCCAGATGTCCATCGTCGTCATCGTCGCCAGTCTGATGTTCGTGTTTGTATTTTAAAAACAGCATCACGTGTCTCTGCTGGTTGTGAAAGTTTTACATCGTCTCGCTCGGTTGCACAAATTCTTCGTTGTGATGTTACGACAAACGTTTGTGTAATTTCTGAAATCCAAATTTGTGACGCAGATTTAGTTTTTAGGAAGTTTAAGAACCATCTTGGACGGTTTGCAGTTTATTTCTAGGTTGATTACTTACAGAGGTCAGTTTAAGAAAAAATGGACAACATCTCTTTAATTTGAACTTAAGTACAATCGAGATGACGTATTTTCACTTAAGACGTTTCACAATTTTTGTGTTGAGATCGACAAAGATGTTTTGATTCTCTAAGAATCTCTTTCTCTTTCGCTTCCTGTGACCTCTGATATATTTTATATTATAAGTTTGAAATTGCAATATTTTATAGCTATGTTTCCTTTATCTCTTGTCTGTATTTGTATTAATCCTCCTTTAGTTTCCACACTGACTCGACCTGCTAAACCTGCAGATCTGTAAACTTTAGTTCTGCTGCACAGGTTATCCACAGGCTGCCACATATCAGGAAATAGTCTTTTTTGTTTTATATTTCTATACTTGGTGGATCCTGTGTTTTGTAAAAGTGTAGAGGAACGAGGAAAATCTCTTTTTAAAAATCATTTTTAAAGTTTTAACGTTTAGCTTGCAGGCAGGTGAGAGTGAAGCTTCAAGCTCCTGGCAGGTGATATGAGCAGGTTTGGACGTTGGTCTGCTTTTCGTCGCTGCTTTTGTGGGAATGGACGGGCTGTTTTGCTCGGGGCGAGTCAGGAGGTTTAATCTGTGAGAGAGAAAGGGAAATGGTGGAGTAGGTGTGGGTGCAGAGCTTGTGCACACTTGTACAGCTGTGTGCTCTCACAGAAAGCTCGCCTGTCTTTCCCGTGTGCCACCGCGGGGCAGAGCGAAGCTTTTGTGTTCCCCGAAGATTCACGAGCTTGCTGTCCTGACTTGTTCCCTGAAAGCTGGCGGCCCACCTCGATGCCCCCGACGGCGCGTCGTTTCCAGGATACGGTCAGAAACAGCTCGGGGCGTTTTGAATCATCCGGCCCACTGAGGCCTGCTGAACCGTGTGCGATCGGTATAAAGTTGATATCAGATGACCTACATCGCCCACAATGCCTCGCTGACGTGTGCCGGCTTAACCAGCTGAAATGTGTTTTTGAGTTTCAGGAGCAGCCCAAAGGTCAGGGAAGTGGGCCAGTTAGAGGGAAATCTCCAGCTTAAATCCCCAGAGGTAATTGAGTTACCATCTGTTGAGCCCCTGCAGCCACTGCCAACGTGCCCACGAGCAAGTCAGAGCTGTGGGATGTTTGTGAGCGAGCAGCGGACGCATTCAGCTGTGAGAGCAAACATGAAGCAGGGCAGTGCCGCGAAAAGAGCTTAAGAGATTTAGACCTTCCTGTAAATGAGAGCGGCGTCTTTTTAAGGGAAACTCGAGTTTTATTTTCTCCAAAAGTTTCACTCGTCTCAACTTCGTCCTCCAGGTGGCACGCCTCCTTTCATTCATGGACACTTTCACTGATCACATGGAGATCTTTATTTACTCCACATAATATTTATTACTACAGCTGGAAATGTGAAAGTCATTTGAGTGTAGTAAAGTGGGCATGAATGTCGAGCACGAGCAGCATAATTTATGTAAATTTTACAGATTAAAAACTCTCCTTTTATGTTTATTTGTGTTATTTATTATTTACAGTAATGCATCAAATTGCAAGTTTAATTATCCAAAACCTTTCAGAAAATCAATCAATCAATGAACAACAATCAATGTTTAATGCAGTGGTGTATTCACCTTTAAAGGTGAAGGGTCCACTTGTTTTATACATGTTCAAACAATCTTTTAATTAAGAAAACTTAGATTTATAAGACATTAGTTTTGCACAACATACATTTTTAACCTTTTTCCATGGAATTATGTTGACAAAAAGAGATGACAAACCTTTTCTTCTATAAAATTGACCTGTTCACCTGTTCACTTAAATGCTAGGAATGTGTATTTATTAATGATAATGACGCCGATAACACATTTTAAGTTCAGCAGAAGAAGAAGTTTCATCCTGAAAAAATACTTTATCAATAGTTTTTGTAGATTTCCAATCTTTAAAATGGGTCAATTTGAGCAACAGGAGGGTTAAAACCAACAGATACAAACCTTTGAAGGTGAACTAAGAATGACGGGAGTATTATAAATGATTTCAAATCAACACTGATATTAAAATACGTCATGAATCAGTGGTCTAAACGTAAATCAGGAGGCTTCAAAAGGAAGTCGATGAGCCAAATCTAGATACCTGTTTGTTAAGCAAATATTGATTAAATATCAGTCGGCACATGAAACAGGTTTTAATTGCTGCGCTGCTTTTTGATTCACACAGTTACAGAATCGAGGCGGTTTGTTTGTCGGTTCGACATTTGATCCTCTTCCTTTTCTTCTCTTTAAGTGTGTTTGCATCTTTAGAGAGGCTCCATGTTTGGATGTAAAGAGGCCGTCACATCTCTGCTGGATGATTAAAGTTTATTATATTCGTCATTTTAACTGTCATGTCTATATCTCTTCACGTTTTCTACATGTGCTGCAGCCTTAAAGCTGGTGTTGTTGTTGTTCCTCATGTTGTGGACGTGATAAAGAGGATCATGTGATCTGTGTGTGGTCATGTTCTTGTCAACCACAGGAAACATCAGCCGTCTCTGTTTCTGTCCATTAGCCAGCTGTGTTCAGCACAGACACTGAGATGTAGATGTCATTTTCTCATATCAGACCTGTAGGATGTTTTAGCTGATTGCAGAGACGGTGGTTTATCTCGGGTGCTGTCGCCGGCTGTGTCATGACTTCCTCTAACAGCGATGAGTTTGTAGTTTCCTGCAGCAGGCAAACTGTCCTCTTAAAGAAAAACTTCAGAAAACTTCTGAGCTGAACAGTTTAGGTTGACAAACCACTTTAATGGTTTTATTTCAAACCAAATCAATAATAATATATTTTTAATTCAAAATATCTAAAATGGAAATTCATTGGGGAGCAAAATGAGCAACACGTGAGAATAAAACTAACACCTATATGTGACCAAACACTCAGTAATGATTAGAAATAATACATAAAGATGATTTTTAAGATGGATTCACTCCATTTCTACCTGTGATAATACTGAATAATGCTCATCATTGCTAAAGAGCGTATTAAACAACCCGGCGTGTCCTTTATAGAAGAAGACATTTTACAGACCGAGCTGTGACCTGCTGTGTTCAGGTTTGCATGTGTGCAGATAAAAATCAGGCTGACAGTCGTTTTGTGTGTTGGTTTTGCATTTGTGCAAACTAAATGTTCCTCAGAGCGTCGGGAACAGAAGGAGCAGAGAGAGACTCCAGAGTCTGGCCGAGGAGTGACTCAGCTGTTTAATCCTCTGCTGCTGATCCAAACTGAATAAATGTGACGCTCACAGCCCAGCAATATGTTGAGTAATGTGTGTGTGTCCGTCCTGCTTAGAGGAGTCCTGTTACACTTTGCATACTGGAGCCAGATAATGTCAGACTGGAGGAGGCCGGCCGCTGTCGGCCCGCGGTGTCGGGCAGCTGCTGCTCATGTTGGCAGTGATATTTGGATGTTAGTCACCGTGTTAGCTCAGAGGATCATTTCTTCTTCAATTTGCTCACATCCATATCAAAATACGACTGTCTACAGGCTGAATAAAGGCTGCTAAACTTGTAAATTCAAGCTGGTTAATGATGAATTAATGCACATTTAACAGGCTGAGGAGAGAAACTTTCATGATTGTCTAAAAACACTTGACTCTTGTGTTTTTTTGTAATGTTGGAGAAAATGAGCGGAAATAAGAAGAAAGGTCTCTTTATTAGAGAGAGTGAGC
Source organism: Scortum barcoo (assembly GCA_023238725.1). Classification (NCBI taxonomy): domain Eukaryota; kingdom Metazoa; phylum Chordata; class Actinopteri; order Centrarchiformes; family Terapontidae; genus Scortum; species Scortum barcoo. The sequence goes on along the minus strand of CM041552.1, from coordinate 787,299 downwards.
CCTGAAGAGTCTATACTGAATTAATAAAGACAATACATGAACTTTTATACGTGCATAATGTCACCCTGTCAACTCCTACTTCCTTCTTCCTGTTGGGGTTCAACCAATCAGGTTTCTCTCGTGCTTCCAATGTTTGCTGACCTTTGTGCTCAAACCGACTCCAACAATGTGATGAAGTTTCAAAGACATCGGGAGTGAAGCTGCTCTGAGAGAAATGCCTGAAAAGTTTGTCCACTGTACGATATGTGGCACACGAAGAATAACACGATTCATCCTGCCCTGAGGAAATACGCAGCACACGTCAGGAGATGCGCCTGACAGCCAGACTGGTCCGACTAATGGTTATTAGAGGAATTTAAAAGAGGCAGGCAGCAGCTGAATGACGTCTATCAGCTGCTGCGAAACTTTCGTTCGACCGCATGTCGTCTCTAATGAGAAACAGAAGCAGCGTCACACAAGACGAAAGCTTCAATAAGAAACGCTCACGAAGCTGCAGCGTTTGATTTTGGCTCGTTTACACTTTTTCTAAAAGCAGTTCAGCTCTGTCAGCATCTTTTATCTTCTACTTTTTTCACAGCTGAAATGTTTGAGTTTGTTGATTCAGTATTTCGGCTTTGTCAGGTGACATTTACAGAAAGTTTTTATCTGATCAGTCACTTTCATGTCAACAGGTTTCTGTGTTTGGATCATCTCTGTGACTTTCAGAGTAAAACTTTATATTTCTTTGAATCAGACTCAGCTCAGTTGTTTCTAAAATCTGGAGGTAAACTCTGTGGATTCGGATTTCGTGAGTGTTGAAGCAGCTGATGGAGCGTCTGACGGCCTTCTTTCTGTCACCGACGTTTTTCTGGCCGCTCGCTCTTCCTGGCTTGGTTTTGCCAGGAAACGCCCAGAGAGCCCAGCGCGACATGTGACACGTCTGCTGTCATCGCTATGACATCTGTCTCCAGGACAGGAAGTGACACCCGCTAAGTTCATGCAACTTCCTGATGGACGGCTGAGACGCTAAGTTACTGACTGGCCGGAAGATTTAGCAGAGATAGAAAAGAAAGACATCAGAGCAAATATGACCAACGAGTTTTGACCTTATTCAACATTTATAAGATCTTTTTATGACATTTTTACTATTTGACTGTAGAGAGAAACTACTGATCTGTCCAGGAGATATAAACTACTTTACTTCTACTACTGTGGGTCTCTTTTGCTTTGAGCGCTTCAACTTTTGCATCCTCTTGTTATGTTGTCTAAAGGACTCTACGGTGCATCTCGATGTTGGATGAATCTGCATCAATGCAGCAAAGTCTATAATCGATTATCAGATCAGTTTTCTGGAGTTTGGTGCTGCTGCTACACGTATAACGTGTCGTCCGTGTTTCCATTTTTTAAAACCACGACAAGATGTCAGAGCAGCTGCAAGAGACAAAAGAAATCAAACCACCGCGGCTTTTTTAAAAGACGAAGTTTGGACACACTTGTTTGTACTGATGGAGAAAAATAAACTATGGAGAGAAATCTGAGAACTGAGATGATCGAGGATCGATTAATAATCAAATCGTGAGGTGACTGAAGATTCTACATAAATACAAAAATAGACCTTTAAACATGTTTTACCTGCAGCTCTGGGACATGATAACAGATCTAATCTCCACAGCTCTACGTCACCATCCACTTCCTGCAGTTAATAAAAGTTTGAGGCTCTTTGTTTTTCTGTAATATGTTTGGTATGTTTCCACAGACGGGAAGAAACTGTGCAGACCTGTGTTAAACTTGCAACGTCATGTTATGTAATTTAGACAGCGGAGCCACGGGGATGACTCGTCCTTTTATTGTGCGTTATCTCTTTGTTGTGTGCAGAGATGTTGTGGAGACGGAGTGTCTGCTGCGGTGTGAGTGTGTGTGTGTGTGATAGGGGAGGTGTGTGTCAGGACGCCACCAGTCAGAGGCCATGAGGCTGAGAGCTGCAGACAGGAAGAGGAAACTGGCACTGTGTGTGTGTGTGTGTGTGTGTGTGTGTGTGTGTGTGTGTGTGTGTGTGTGTGTGTGTGTGTGTGTGTGATGGATGGCCCAAGGTTATGCCACTCCTCTTCTCCTCTGGTGGACCAACGTCACACATCCTCTCTACGCAAAAGCATCTCTTCAGTGTGTCCAGGCGGCGTCCCTCAGGGCGGGGCTCGTTGTTTGGAAACACTTTTTTTTTCTTCGTCACACTGCGACTCCTGATGACGTCGTTGTTGACGTCTTCACCCCGCCCTGCTCCTCCTGCTTCATTTAAACCACAGCGAAGAAGAAGAAGAAGAAAATCCCACGCTCAGATGAAGATCATTGTGTCCAAGGATTCATGAGAGTTCCCATTCATCCGTTCATCTGCATCTTTATTCAGCCCACACGCAGACAGACAACACTCGACCCTTTATACGACGGAGGAGGATCACCTCATGTGATCTGTGCAAATGTGCAGTCAGGAGATTTAACTTTAAAAACACTGCAGATCCACTTTGAGTTAAATAGTTTTATTTAATATGTTTGAAGGATGGCGGTCAGCTCTCTGTACGATCTGTTCGGTGGTGTTTTGTCAGGAAAATAAACATCTGAAAGGGAAAAATTAAAGTTTGGAAGTTCAGTTCAAATTTACTGAGGGAAGAAAACACAATTTACAAAACTGAACCGTAGAATAACTCAGTAATACCTCATAAAACCTAATAAAGTGTACAAACCATGGGCATTAACTGCACACACAAAACAGAATATCTCTTTGTTATTTGAAGTTTAAACCTCGGTTTGATAAGATGAGATAAGATTTTCCTTTATTAAAAATTCAGTGTTACAGCAGCAAGTGGGAGCGAAAGTAGAAAACCACTCAGAAAAACAATAAATAAACTAGTGGACAGAGATATAAGAAGATAAACAGATATAAGAAAAAGCACAATTTAAACGAGAAAGAATATATATGAGATGTATAAAAAGTACATTAAGTGAAGTTGTTCTGAATAAAGAGGTAAATATATTGCACAGAGCGAGATTGTTCATATTGCATTGATGTACATTTTAGTGCAGTTATTGTTGTTAGTTAATCTTTAGCTGTCGTCATCTTTCAGCAGAAGTCAACACTCGATGAAAAGTGTCTGCGTTAAAGATTTTACAACGTTCATTCATCGTGTAAAAACATCAGTCAGTTCGTCAGCAGAATCAAAACAAAGGAGCGACCGCAGACTAGACGCCGTCACAAAGAATTCAGTTTCTTTCCGTTTGCAGGGACGAGGTGCAGCATCTCACCCCCCCATACATACACACACACACACACACACACACACACACACACTCTGCAGCCCTCCATCCATCTTCTATACCAAGCCCCGTCCGACATGTATAATGATGTTGGGGGGCTTTTCATCCTCCTGATCTCCTTCTCAAATGTCTCGGCCTGCCACCCCCCCCCCTTGTCTGCTGGCATTAGAGACCCCATCTCACACACACACACACACACACACTCTGAGGCCTCCCCCTGAATGAAACTGTGATAATCAGAAGGAGCGGGTGAATCGATGGACTGTGCTCCTTGAAAGGAGTATGTGGGGCGGTGGCGGGGTGGGGAGGTGGGGGAGGGTGATGAAGCTCAAATTGATGTGAGGTCGCAGAAAATGAAGATAGTGGCGCGAGACAAAAGAGAGGGCGGGTCCGGGCGGCGAGAGGAGAAAAGAGGGAAGAGAGGCAAAGTGATTGGACTGGGGGAGGGGAGGGAATAAATGGGGGAGGGGTGAGGAAGAGGAGGAGGTGAAAATGAAGGTGGTGGAATAAATTAAAGGAGCATGAATGACCTGTAGTAACCCCTCGAACACTTCCTGTACAATCATAGAGCTTCGTCCCTCGACGGTCGACGTCAGGTAACGGAAGTTTTGGTCGTTTTCCGTCAGACTGACTCACATCACCGTCATAAAATGAGTCACGCCTCACTGACTGCAGGCTGCTGAAACATTTTTCTAAGCAACAAACTCACAAATGAGTCAAACACGAGTATTTTCCACAAATAAGAGTCTTTACTTCAACATCAAACAACACGACTGTTCACTTTACTCATATCTGTACATATGGAGGATGTTTGGAGTGTGTTCATGTCATTTTATCTTTTCTTTTTATCACTTTGTTGTACTTGTGTTCATCTGTTTCATATCTGAGCTGCTGAAACAAGTGAATTTCCCTGATTAATTAATGTTATCTTATCTAATCTTATGTTATTAGTAAGCTGCTGTCTGTTATCAGACCGAGTTGGACTCTTTTCTCAATAATTTGATCCCGTTGATCCGTTGATGAGGCCAACTTTTTTGGGAAGTCACGTGAGAGTGATGTGAAGGATTTTCAGAATAACAACTGACTGTTTAGTTCTGTAAATCTGCGTCTGTTTGACTTCTCCATGTTTTTCCATGAATTTTCTGTGGGACCGTCCTTGATCGTTGAGTTTGACGTGGAAAAGACGAAGTCCTGAACATCAGATAACAGATTTATTTCTGTCTGAGATTGTTTCACTCCTTTACGAAGCATCTGTGGACAAAACACAGAAATATTACTACAGATGTGAGTTTTATAGAAACATTAATCTGAGTTTTAATATTTGTTGTAGTTTAATTAAGTTTAATTAGTCGTTTATTGGTGTTTTTGGTATTTGAGTGTGTTCGCTTTCCCTCGTCTGTGTTTGAAAGTCATTAGATCTTGTGATCACACCCGTGTGTGTGTGTGTGTGTGTGTGTGTGTGTGTGTCTGTGTGTTTACCACAGTGGGTGCATTTCAAGGTGATGTGGTTTTATCAGACTTCTGGTGTGTGTTTGTGTGTGAGTGTGAGTGTGTGTGTGTGTGTGTGTGTTCTCAGTGTTGAAATAGAGGGTTTCTGTGCTGAGGTCTCGTTCCTCTTCGAGCTCTGTATTTGTGTTTTGTCACAATAAAGCAGAATAAAGTTCACCTCCGTCTCAGTGTCACCTTCTTTGTTTACATGCTGATTTACCGTGTTAAAGGAGGAAACAGTAAAAACAATATTGGCGCTGTTTTCGAGTCCACGCTGTCTGGTTAAAGGTTGTTTTGGTCTGGGCACATTTTTTTTAAAACCCTCTGTTCACATCTTATCTAACCTCTGACACTTCCTGTTCGCTCTTATTTCCTTGTTGCTCGTGTCGTCTCCACCACACATGAAGGGTTCAGGGCGGTTTGTGTCCGTGGGATATTTCTGTTTCCTCTCAGAGCTCGGAGGAGAGCAGACGGAGGGATTAGACTTTGATGGTTATGCTCCGCGACCTCAGACCGTCCTCGACCTGAAGGGTTCAGTCGGGCCGAGCGTCTCCATCCTCAGATTATTTTTAGAAAAGTGAAGAGTTGGAGGGAAGAAAATATTTACAAAGAGAAAAATACCAGCCAGTCGAATCATTTAATCAGATCTCGTCGCGTGTGTCTGCACCATGTTACAGAAAAATACGTGTGGGACGGCGGTGACCTCACAGCCACACATGAATGTGAGGAATGTGAACTACGATGGGTCAGATGAGACCGTCTCAGGAGGTCCGGTTACCCTCGGGTACCAGTCACATGACCGCAGGCGAGGTCACGAGGCCTTCGCTGCTCCGATGTTATCTGACTGTCCTCTCTTTATAAATGTGTTAACCACAACCTGTTTGATGAACAAACTTCTCTGTTAGTGTCTTTAAAGCAAAATAGAAATTCAGATTCCTAAAAGTTTGAAGAAGTTGACTTTCTTCAAACCACCTGATGACCGAGAATCATCAGACATAATTAATTTAGATTCATTTCTTCAATTTAAGAATAAAACTGTCATCTTTAGGTCAATTCTTTACATAGCGAAGACCTACAAAGTCCTCATATCCCTTATTTTTCTTCATCAGGTGTCAGATTTTCTGTCTTTTCTTTTTAATCAGTCATAGTTCAGCACACATGACATTTAAAAAAGTATTTTATGTTGAACGTCCTGACACGGCGTTGATGTTTCTCTCTCCGCAGCATACCTCCCTGTCGGCCAGCCGCTCAGAGAAAGGTACCGGCTGGTCGAGCCGCCGCTCGCTGGGTGCCCGATGTCGTAACTCCATCGCCTTGTGTTCGGACGAGCACCCGCACATCGGAAACTACCGGCTGCTCAAAACCATCGGGAAGGGCAACTTCGCCAAGGTCAAACTGGCGCGACACATCCTGACCGGCAGAGAGGTGAGTTTAGAGAGAAGAGGAGAGAGAAGATGTTCAAAACTGTTAAAAAATATAGAAAACCACAGATGATTTTCTCCTTTGAAGAGAGACAGTCGTGTTTTTCTTTAGTTTAAATACACTGCTGTCTTTCTCCTGGTTAAACCCTGACTTACATTATGAGTCTAACTTTGTGTGATCATGTGAGAGATATAAAGCTGAAGACGTTCATGTGTCGGCGGTTTTACAGCGGCCGTCTGACGCACTCTCTGACCGGGTCACCTCATGTCGTTGAAGCTCTTTTAAGCCTCGTTAGTTTGTTGTTTGTTCTTGCTGCTCTGCGGTTTGCTTCAAGTGTTTTTATCGGATTTAACTTTGAATAATGGATCATTTTAATGTTGAAAATGTGTTTTCTTTTAATGTTGTCTCATCCAGAAATCTGACTCAACCGGTCTGATGAAAACAAGTCTAAAATGATTTAATTGATTAAAGGACAAATGATGTCAGTTTTCAAGCAAAATCAACCAAACCTTCTTTAATTAATGAAGATTTGCTGCTGATTAATAATTAATAATTGAAAGTAATCATTGTTACCTTAACATGAAGTAAATACAGTGACGCATTTAGAAATATTAACTCTGAAACTTTTTCATTTTCATTATTTTGAGATTGATTCAGTCGAGATTTGTCTCAACAAATTAGAAGTGAAAAATCTGTTTTCTTTGATTGTTTTTGTTCATTTCTTTTTTTCTTTCGTTTCCTCTCAGGTTGCAATAAAGATCATCGATAAAACACAACTCAACCCAACGAGCCTGCAGAAGGTGAGCGACCCGTCAGTGTGTGTGTGTGTGTGTGTGATCTTCATGAATTTTATGGATTTAGCAGCCACTGTGTTGGCCGTCCTGTGTGTTTGTTTGCGTTGTGACGGTGGCGTCCTCACTTGTTGTTTTGCTGCAGGTTGTAACTCTCAGGTGACTCGCGCGTGGAGCCGTCGTCTGAACTTTGACCTTTTGGTTGTCATGTGACAGTCAGAGTTAAGAAGCTGCTGAAAACCTTCAGCATCAGCTCAGGGAGGATCTGTTAACTGTTACGAACAGTTCAGTTCGTACCTCTGTTTTGATCTGTTTGTTATTACTGTGCTCGTTTTTCTACCTCGTCCCACTGACGTCAACACTGTGAATCTGTTTCAAGCTACAAACACAGCTGAAGTTGCACGATATCGGCACACAGCTTTGGTTTGTTTGTCTGTCGTTATTATAGTCGACTGAGAAACTGAAGTGTTCACGTACAGCAGACTGAAATGATGAAGGTCTTTAAAGTTGTGTTTGTCTGCGGTCGTCGTGACCACGAGCTGCTGTGCAGTTTAAAACATGCATGTGACTGAATTAACATCCGGTCCTTCGCTAAAATGGTCGCTCTGTGTTTGAGTCCTGATCGCACACCAGTAAGTTCTGCATGTGCACTGACTGTATTGTTTGATTCATGCGTGTTTTTTATTAATAATCATCAGATGGACTTGAGATTTTGCCTTTTTAAGCCGTGCACTGTCACATCTTTTCAGTCTTCTTGCAGATCTTTTTTGTCATTTGGTTTTAAACTTTGTGCAGTTTGTTTGACAGATTCTGTTCTCACAGTTCATACAAGTCTCTCTTTGTTCAGACTTTGTCCTTGTGTGATTACAAGTCTTTCCTTTATCAACACCTGTAACAAACACACTTTCAGATCATCCACAGGCTGCATCTCACACACACACAGCTCGCCTATTGATCAGCTGGTTAATTAACAGAACCAAGTTATTGATGGTGTCTGGCTCTGTGCGACAGTCGACTTGATGGCCCGGATACCGAACACTGCAGCAGATTTATCACCAAGAAAAACAGAAAGTTCTCCACAACCAGATCTTCACACACTGGATGGAGTTTAAACCAGTTTAGCTAAGTCTGAGTCGATCCTAAAAGTCGATCTCAAAGATTCTCATTCATGTATGAACACTTTCAGATCGGCAGTGCCTAAAACTCGAGACTCATCATTATATAGATTGAGGAGGTCCTGTATAAACCCCACAGAGAAAACTGGTTCAGCTTCCACACAACACTTCACATGTGACCAAGGATGGACGTGTTCACCTCCAGAAAAACTAAAAACAAGTTGAAGCTGTCGACTGAAGTTTTACACCGAAGAGCTCGGGTCCGTCCCATCATCATGTCACACGTTTCTGTTCATTCACAGTTCATCCTGTGTGTGTGTGTGTGTGTGTGTTGCATAGTGCAGTGTCCTGTCAGCATCGTTGTAGTTTTGTCAGAGACTCTGCTTGCTGCCAAGTGATGCTGATGTTAAATAACATTATTGTACTATATCAGTTTATTTTTTATTATTGATTCATCTGTCAGATTAATTTTTTAGTCTTTAGTATGTTTTGACAGTCCCAGGTGACATCTTTAACTGTCCAAATATTCATTTTTATAAGATGAGAGGAGTGATTCCTCCTCAAACAGTAAATCTGGTCATTCTTCATATCAGCTTGACAAATCAAGTCTCTATTGATTTGGTTATTAATTTAAAAAGTCGTTTTATCATTTTCACCCCTGCCACCATCCAAGCCAACAAGAGTTTAAAGTATACAATCTAAAAAGGTTTCTCCTCACGTCAATCTGTTTTGTATTAAATAGAAACCTGACTGTATTTGCTGACGATGGATTTGAACACCTGGATCAGTCTGGAGTTTCCACGTGAGGCTGAACAATCTGAAACTTTCTGGAGGATTTTCAGGAAAATTCCTTTTTTCTTTCTGTTTTTTTAATGAATAAATGGAACAAGTGCAGCTTCAGCCGGCGGTGAATTGTGTCTGTCCAACATTTGTCATTTATCAGGCTTTTGTTTTTCATGGGAGGCTGATTTCTGTGCTTCAGTGTGCATCATGTTTTTTCATTTTCACAACATTAATATTAAGCAGACGTGGTCTTCACAGTAGCTTCTGTCTTCTCTCCGTCTTCACACTCTGTTTTCTGTCAGCTTCCTCTCAGTGAGTCTCTTTATGCTCCATTTCTCTCTCCCTCTGTTGTATTTTCTCTCCATCCACTCTTCATTTCCTTCTCTTTACTGAAGCTTAATGTCCCACTTCTTCCTCCCCGGGCGTCGCATCACAGTCGTAGTTACTGTAATCTCAGCTGTGCTCTCGACTGTCAGCATGCTCTAAAAACTATTTTTGGGATGGATGAACTGTGAGGTTTTAGTGTTCGACAACGAGCCGTGGTGCCAAAACTCCAACTGAGTTATATACAGATGTATTTCATCATCATGAGTCTTTACTGCATTGATGCAGAATCATTCAACAAAGCATCACGACGCATCGTAGAACAGATTATTTCCACCTCCCTAATAAAGTGCACACTGATGGGTGAATGTGTTCATCAGTATTACCTGCATGCTATTGTACATCTGTGTTTACTAATATATTTTATTTTAGTTGTATAATTATATTTTATTTTATTACTTTATAACTATGATTTATTATTATTTTTATATCTTTTTTTTTTTTGCTTGAGTTGTTTTTTTAGGGAGCCTGAGACTTTCAGAATTCAGAATTTCATTTCATGCTCGTGACAATAAATTCTTGATATTGTCTTGAAATCCAGTTTTTTTTTTTGTTGTTGTTTGTTTTAACTTAAAGCTAAATAGCGACACACAGGAGCGAGTGTGTGTTTCCTGCTGTCTGTGTGTGTGTGTGTGTGTGTGTGTTTTGGATAATCTGCCAGACTCTGCAGGGCCCCAAAGGTCTGGTGTTACTCTGAGAACAGAAGTTTGTAGGCAGCCGTCCAACATTGTGTGTGTGTGTGTGTGTGTGTGCAGGACAGTGTTTGGGCCACCGTGCAGGCCTGTGAAGTGAGTTTTGTCCCCTCGCTCAGGCCCCCTCAGTCGGGAGCCGAATTCCAGACAGGCGAACAAAAAGGGGTGGTCGAGTCGAGTCGAGTCGAGGCGGGCGAGGTGGGCGAGGTGGGGGTGTTTGTGGGGGCTTTGGCACAGGAGCAGAGACCCTGAGAAAGACTAGATACAGAGTGTGTGTGTGTGTGTGTGTGATATGTGTATGATAAGGATAAAGCGTCACGGTCTCTCTCAGCCTTTGTGTGCACGTTTGATCCCATTATGTGCGTCTCTTTTGTCCCTTCGTGTGTCTGTCTGTGCATAATCATATTGTCGCTGCTGTTTGCATTGTTGTTATTGTGCCGGTGTGTAAAAGGGGGGTGTGATTAGACAATAAAAGGAGGAGAGGGCGGACAGAGCGAGAGCAGAAGGTTTTCCCACAAGCTCGTCTTCAAAGCGACGTGAACAGAAGTATGTCGGCCTCTCTTCCTCCCATTACTGTTCCCAGTTCAGCCAACATCTATAAAACTTATTTAATTCTTCTTATTTAATCCAGCTGAGTCAGGCTCCTGATTAAACTGCAGCTCCTCTGCATTAATGATTTAGCTCCTCTCGTCGGCCTGCGAGCTCCGGTTACCGCTGTACGTTAAGGGAAAAGCGGCGATCATGCAGAAGGCGTTTTTATTGGGGTAATGTAGAAAGGGCAGCTCTCCCAGCAACAGCTGACAAAGGCATGAATGGGGTCAAAAGTTCTGTTCACATGTTCCCCGGCGACGAGCGAAGGAGCCGAGGCAAATCCCTGAGTGACGACGCTCATTAGAGCAAAAACATGCAGCAGTTTGGATCATTTGCCTTTAAAAGTTAAACTCAGACAGGCTGACGCAGGATGAGTTTATCCTTCATAATTCAGACTGCTTACACGTACATACACTGCTTACTGCTTACAAGAAGGGGTTCTGTTCACTGAAACGCTAGAGGGCTTTTAATTTGAAACGGATACAGGAAGTGTGGCATTAGTATTAATAGTACAGTGCGGGGCAAACAAACCGATGAAATCAGAAAATCAGAAAAAGGGTCTAAAATACAGCAGAACATGTACATCAAACTGACGAATTATTCAGAGAAATGGCCTTCTCCAATATAATTAATACACTTGAAATAAATATTACTCAAATAAAGGCCTGTCCGAGGATTCAGCTCCTCACTAACACACACACATTCATTTATCTTTAAACACATCAGGAGAGTTAGCAGCTACACTTGTTCACATATCTAAGAAATCATCAGTTAATGAAGACAGACAGAAGTTGAGCTCTGCAGTCGGTGAAGTGTTTTAAATATTTGAGCTGCGGTCGGTGATGGAGTGTGTTTGTGTGTGTAAACCGTGAATGAGACAGAGGCTTTATTCAGCGGAGGTCCTGTGATGTGGGAGGATAGAGGGAGGCCTGTGTGTGCTCTCTGTCTGTGCTTTTGTCTTTCTCCCTCTTCCCCTTTTTTTCCTCTCTCTCTCGAGTTTCTCCGCTCTCGTGATTGGCCGCGGCTCATAAAGAGGAAGTGCTGCAGAGTGTTTGTGTCCTTCAGTAAAGACGTGACGCTGCTGGATGTTTAGATATGTCGGCCAGACAAGCATCATCGATTCCTCATTTCTCTGTTTGTTCTTCAGCCTCTCTCTCTCCTTTATTTGAGTGTTTGTGTGTGAAGGAGAGAAAAAACAGCCTGGATAAAGAGGTCAAAGGTCGACAGACCTCGGCATGAATCAAACCCCCACAGCTCCGCCCTTAAAAGTGAGAAAGAGGAAAACCCTGACGGTCGCGCATTAGGCTGCTTTGTGTGTAAATCCTTGTAGAAAAGCAGAGAGAGCTCAGAGCAGCTGATTAATAATTCCTGGAAATGCTCTGAAGTTGATTACTAATGTCTGAGGAGGGAGGGAGGAGACACGACGAGAGGAAAAAAATCTGAATCAGGCAGAATCTGTCTGAGAAAACCGAGAAGAGAAGCTTTAAAAATATTTCTGTTTTGTCCAGAAGACTTTGAAAAAAGCCTTCCCTTAATCCCAAAAATCTGCATATTGTGTAATATGATGACCTCCCCACCCTCCCCATCTTCAGGCTGCAGGGATTAATACCTGGGTTTCCATGGCAACCGTGACACAGGGTGGTCGCCATGGGAGACGATCAGGAAGAGACGAGCCGCTCTGTCGGATCAGTGAACAAACGGCACGCTCAGAATCAGACGTTCAGTTTGTCCTGAAAGCGTGACGAGCATTGATCGATCTGTTGATCAATAACGGTGACTCGACAACTTCCTTATCAGATTTCTGGTGGAAATGGAGGAGAGAAAGAGAGAGAGACGGGGGGGGGGGGGTTGAGAGACAGAGAGGTGAATGGGTATACAGGAGAGAGAGAGAGGTGGAGGGGGAGTTTAGCCGATAATTCTTCTTAAAGCTTCGATGAACAGCTGATGCACTTAATTCAATTACACACACACACTCCCAGAGGACCTGTGTGTGTGTGTGTGTGTGTTTATGACGATGCACTTTGGAGAGTAGTTCGTCCTCTTTTTAAAAGAACAGACAGACAGAAATCAATTAATGGCTTCAGCTAGTGATTATTTTTTTATTATCGATCAGATCAGCGTGTCAGTAATTTTTTTCAATAAGTCCACAGAACATGTTGGGATCAAAAGATAAAACAGAAAAAGAGTCAATACTTTCATCAGAGAAGCTTAAAAATAATAGATGATGAAAAATAGCAATGAGTTTAAATTGAATTATTATTATTAGTAGTAGTAGTATAATATTAGTTCAGTTTTTATGTGTTAGTTGTTTATTATTTTAATATCTTCAGGTATTCGGCCCCTTACAGTATGGCCAAGTCACTGTGTGTGTTTTTGTGTGTGTGTGCGCTTGCGTGTTTGCTTACGTAGGCGTAAACTAAACTGGTCTTGTTCCTCGGGGTTCATTAAACACCAGGAAGCTGTCTCTGATATCTGTGAAAACACACACGCACACACACACCCTCAGGCGATGGTTATGTCACGGTGACGGTGTCGTTACTTCACAGTGAAAAGAGAAATTCCTCGCTCACGTGTCTGGAAGGAAACTGATTTAAAAGGAAGACAAAGAAATGAAGTTTGTTTGTCGCTGCTGTCAGATCAGAAAGAAATTAACTATGATATGATAAATATGAAGTGTGTGTGTGTGAGTAAATAAAGGCAAAAACATGCAGCACTGTAGTCAGCACATCTGACATTTTTCATCCTCTTTTTCTCTTTAAATGTCTGTTTTTCTCAATGTTCACATTCACAGAATAACCTGAATTCTCCAGTTTATTAAAACATGAACACAAGTTATTACACAATTAGATAAAACTAAACTTTGTCTTTCAGTCTGTCTGTTTGTCAGACTTTACTTCCTTAAATCCTGAGTTTCCGAGATGTGAGCTGATCTCAGAGCAGCTCTTCACTTCAGGCTGCTTCTTCTGATAAACACTGAGAAACTGATGCATTCAGGAGCGTCGTAAAATGGAAACACACCCAAAGCTGCTTTACTGACACTTTGATTTTTGGACATTTATTGTCAGTTTGCATAAAGACCACAAACTAAATCTCACAAATTAATCCAGCTTTTCATCTTAAAAGCACCATCAGTTTGTTTAAAGGTTCCTCTTAATCCACCGATGAGCGTGAAAACATTTCAACAAGAAATAAGAAGTAAAAATGACACAAAGGGACTAAAGTGATGCAGAGACACAGTGATCCTGCTATAATAAGCAAATAAAGATCATTAAAAATTAGGATTATGTTTCCTTTTATATCTCAGTACTTTTGTGTTCTTGTAATTTATTCTGAAATAATTTTAAACAGGACAATTTTTCAGATCAATACTATCACCGACATTACAAACTAAATACTAACATGAGTTTTACCTCTCGCTGTCCCTCCTTCTCTCTTATTGTCCTCCTGTCTTTCCTCCCTCAACGCCCCTCGCCTCCCGTGCATTGTTAATTATGCCTCATTTTCTATTTCTGCCTCAGTTTCCTGCTCTCTTTGTTTGGAACCACACACACACACACACACACACACACACACACACACACACACACACACACACACACACAACACACCACTCCGTCAGCTCACTTTTTCCCTGCAGGGTCAAAATGTCTCACTTTGTCTCTAATAACCAAACCAAAGCCTCTGATGATGGATGACTTCTGCTTTCAGACCTTTAAAAATACACATTTGTTTTTATATAATAGATATAATTTGATATTTTCTCAGATTTTACAGTTTTATTCACTTTAATTCCACCTGGTGTTTTTAAAAAAAAAAGCATCTTCATCACTTTGGCGCTTTTCCCTCTGTAAGCTTTTAAAATGGAAATCACAGACAGATACATTACTTTAATTAGAGAGAGAGAGAGAGAGAGAGAGAGAGAGGATGAGACAGCAGTCTGGAGCTCAGTGATGGATGGAGGTGGGGGGGCCGAGGGAGAGCACACCCAGGGGAGAAGGCCCCTCCGCCAGCCGAACACCGACAGATACTCCCCTGGGTGGTCCGGAGGTGTGTGTGTGTGTGTGTGAGGAGAAGATGGATGAAGGAAAACTGAGTCTATACACCAGCTGTGGATCATATGAATTAACAGAACAATCAATTTATTTGATGAATGAATGAAGATGTGAGAAGGTTGTTTTTCTTTTTCAAAACTGAAGCTGAGCACAAAGAAAAGAGCTTTGTGCTCAGGTGTATTATAATAATAATAATAATAATAATAATATATCTTAATTTTAACAAGATTCTTCATAACAACAAACCTCATGTTGGGCTTTTATTTTGAAAAAGTTCAACTCTACCAAAATCAGTGTGATTTTAAATACTGTAACTGTTTATTAAAGCATTTTGTTCTGTTGTTTCACACTTAATGGAGTGGCCATTTGATTTTAACACTTATAATAGCATATAATCCTGCAATAATTTAAATGATTTGATTTGTCAGTTTATCTTTAAATAATCTGCACAGACTTGTCTATAATCTTAATCTCCTTTTTGTTTGTTTGTTTTCAGCTGCTTCGAGAGGTACGCATCATGAAAACGCTCAACCACCCCAATATAGGTGAGTCACACTCCTCACACACATCTGTCCAAAGAGTTATCGCGTGTGTTAGTGTGTGTTGGGCTCTGAGTTAACACCTGTGTGTGTGTGTGTGTGTGTGCTACAGTGCAGCTATTTGAGGTGATTCAGACCGAGAAGACTCTTTACCTGATTATGGAGTACGCCAGCGGTGGTGAGTGACCCCCCCATCATTAAAGTATTGATTGGTGCTGATCAGGTCGATCACTCTGACTGAACAAACTGATTCGTTTCACTTTGCTCTCCTGCTCTGCTGTCTTTCTTCGTGCTCTTTGACATCGCTCGGCTGGTTCACATGCTCTCTTCTATTTTTGCAGCGTCTTTGTTTTTCTCTCTCGTCTCCTCACGATCCTTTAATCTGTCTCTGCTGCTCTCCCTGAATGTTGTGTGATCTCTCACTAATGCCTAATAAGGCAGCCGCTCTGCCTGTCTTTACTGTTTAAGATCTGCAGGGTTAAACGTTTGGCACTCAAACTATGTAAAGAGACAAAAACATTTAAAAGGTTTGAGTATCTGAATATGAATTAAATATCATCAACAGTGAGTCATGTCAGAGCAGTTTAGTATAACAGGGTGTTAAACAGTGTTCAACTGTGGACACGGACTCATTTATTTAAAGTCATGTATAGTTTGTTCTCTTTACCACACAGCCACGTACACATGACCATGTGTGACCAGACTTAACATATTTCAGTAAGGACTCTTCTATCATGTTGCATCATTTGCTGCAAAAAGTTTAAACCCCGACAGACTGATCCAACATTTAAAAACCTGAAGAAACATTCAGGATTCACACATACGAACTGCAGCTGTTGGAGTGAGTCGAGATTACAGAGCAGAAAGAATGAATGAGCACCAAAGCTATTGACTTTTTAAAATAATAATAATAATAATGATAATAATGATAATAATAATAAGGGAAAACCGAGTTGTTACTTACTGTGGTGGTTATCAGTCGTATATAACTGAGCAGCTTCCTCGTTTGCAGCACGTCTTCACACTGTTCTTCTTCCAGGCGAAGTGTTCGACTACCTCGTGGCTCACGGCAGAATGAAGGAGAAAGAGGCCAGAGCCAAGTTCAGACAGGTGAGTGAAACCTCACAGCTCACCTCAGTCTGTAGGTGCTGTCAGGTCCCAGTCGAGGGGAAAGCTGGGAAATAATGATGATAAAATAAAGATAAGGAGGGAGGGAGAGTTCAGACGACCAGCAGCAGCTCTGATCGCACAGTAAAACATTCAGTTATCTGCTTTGTTTTATAATCTTTAGTCATGGAGGGTGTGTATCTGTGTGAATGAAGCTCCTAGTTTTGCTCTCATTTAGCTTTAAATTTGAACATTGAGCCTGATAATCCTCTCTTGTTTGATTTTCCTCCTCAGATTGTCTCAGCGGTGCACTACTGTCATCAGAAGAACATTGTTCACAGAGACTTGAAGGTGATTATCAGAGAGTGAAAAGCATCTATGAACCAGAATGTGTCATAGTTAACATCCTCCTCATTTATTAACTCATTTTTCACATATTAATGGATAAGACAGTAATATTTCCTTTAAAACTGACTGTATTCTCTGTGCCATGAAGAGGTTGGAACAACTGTCATTTTTTTATAAAAGCCACCACATTTGTGCACGTTTTCTACATATCAGCCACCAAAGTGCATCATCCACTATACTGCAAAAAAACTCATCACTTCCTGTACGACAGCACTGACAGAAATTAAATTCCAGTTGAAAATAAGCTAAAAAAAACCCAAATCTGATTATGGTTCTCTTGTTTTCTTCTGTGTTGTTTCGTGCAGGCGGAGAACTTGTTATTAGACGCAGACTCCAATATTAAAATAGCCGACTTCGGCTTCAGTAACGAGTTCTCTGCAGGCAATAAACTGGACACCTTCTGCGGCTCGCCGCCTTACGCCGCCCCGGAGCTCTTCCAGGGGAAGAAGTACGACGGTCCAGAGGTCGACATCTGGAGTTTGGGTGTCATCTTGTACACACTCGTCAGCGGGTCTTTACCCTTCGATGGACAAAACCTCAAGGTGGGTGATGAGGAGGACGTTAAAGTCTAAATATTATTCGAAAAGATGAAGAGATTCTTCTTCTTTCAGCTGAAAATGGACGTATTGCACAGGAACTAAAGATTTATTTATCACTTATTATTGTTTTTATACCAAAGGATATTATGTACCATGAAGACATTATTATAAATTCACGTGAGATAAAATCATCTGTTAGTGAAACAGCAGATAAAAGTTTTATTAAATAACATGTCAACAAGTCATTTTACTCTAAAGGTCCGTTTGAGTGCTTATACGTTCAAAAGTGACATTTTAATAATGTATTTTTGGCACATAAGATAGTGACATAATGTCACTACAATAAACAGCATCATAATGTTGTTTTTTTCCCAATTAATTCCTTCACCCGTGTACACACACGTGTGTTTACAAGATAAAAAACTCACTGAGGTCTAAATCACATAAATGTGCATCATTGTATCCCATCGCATGTTTTGTCGTGTTCAGGAGCTGCGGGAGCGTGTTTTGAGGGGGAAGTATCGCGTGCCCTTCTACATGTCGACAGACTGCGAGGGCATCTTGCGCCGCTTCCTCGTCCTCAACCCGGCCAAACGCTGCTCGCTGGAGGTGAGCAGGAAACTTTCCGACAGCGTTTACTGACAGCGCGTTCAGAGCGACCACGTTGGTGTTTGAATACAGAGCTGTACAGTTAAACAAGTGATGGACACAGAGCAAACTGCTGATGCAGATAAAACAATCAAAGTTACATTTGAAAAACTAAAAACTCATTCAAACAAAAGATTTCAGTTTTCTGTTTTTATCATGCTGTAGTTTTTAAAGCTTCTCTCCTTTTCCTTTCAGCAAATAATGAAAGATAAATGGATTAATATCGGCTATGACGGCTTGGAACTGAAGCCACACGCAGAGCCTGAGGAGGACTTGATCGACGTCGCCCGCATTGGTGAGAAACACACTTTTTATGATTACTTTATTTAACCAATGGTCACTAAATGATGACCTGATAATTGTCTGGTCATGAGATCAAATCAGATGCTAATTTAGTAATGATCCACTAAACTCAGGTCCTGCATGTGCATCAAGCACTGAATCCGAGCGCTGTTATTACTGTATTTTCATCATCGAACAGAACCTGCATGGCTCCTGTCTTCCTGTTGACTCTTGTTCACTTCCTGTTGACTCTGACTTCCTGTGTCTGATATGGTTTTTGTTTCCAGAGGTGATGGTTGGGATGGGCTTCACCAGAGAAGAGATCAGAGAGTCGCTGAGTGGTCACAAGTACAACGAGATCACCGCCACGTACTGGCTGCTGGGACGCAAGAATGACGTGAGAGTCTTGGCTTGTTTATTTGTTTTCTTTGTTTGTTGTTTACAGGTCTTCCTCTTTATTCAGCTGTAATATGAGGTTTTGGTTTTGTATATTTTATATCTTCAGCTAGATGAGCTCATATACCAAATAAAAGTTATTACAGGATGAGCGAGCATCTTTTCTAAGTTTTCTTCTTCTTCTTCCTCCTCCTCTTCAGTCGGACAGCAGCGAGTCCCGGTCAGGCAGCAGTCTGAGTCTGGCTCGCGTTCGGCCCGGCACCGTCACCAACGGTACCAGCAAACACTCTGCTTCATCTTCCTCCTCCGGGGCAGCGTCGTCCTCCTCGGGACACAAAGCTCAGCGCAGCGCTTCAACCTACCACCGCCAGAGACGACACTCCGACTTCTGTAGGGAGACAAAACAATGAATCAGTGACACAGTTCAGTTTATCTTGTTTTCAGGTCTGTTAAAGACTCTCTCCTCCCTCCTTCAGGCGGTCCGGCGGCTCTGGGGTCGGCTCACCCCAAACGGAGTCCCAGTGGCGTCGGCGAAGGAGCAGGACTCAAGGAGGAGCGTCTGTCGATCCGCAAGCCGAGCACCAACACCGTCGGCTCCCGTAGCATCCCGACCCCCTCCAGCCCCATGGTTAGCTCCGCCCACAACCCCAACAAGGCCGAGATACCCGACAGACGCAAGGAGGCCAACTCCACCACGGTAAGAGATCTGTCACGTTTAATCACTAATCAATACAGCAGGTGCAGATGGCCGAATCCTCACAGTAATCCCATTTGCTCAGATTACAGCTCTGACTCAGATTTTATGGACACTGTAAACAGTGACGTCCTCCAGAGATTAGAGAAGAGCTGAATGCTGAAACACTTCAAGATGAACAACAAGGGGGGGGCGACACAGAGATTATGGCTGTCCAGTAAGAGTTTAGAGAAAACAAAGAGCAGCTGGATTAAACTGAGATTAACAACGAGTCAAGGCATGCAGTAAGGGTTTGCTTTAGAAAGGCTTTCAAATAATCTCTCTCAGAAGAAGGAATAACAAATCTAAAAAAATCTTTCTCTCTTGAAGCTCGTTGTTCTGTATCATGTGGTGAAACACGAGATTAAAACACTTGCAGACATTCAGGACTTGTTTCTTTCTTTTCAGTGAATTCATGTTGATTTAAAGTTTTTTCTTTCTCTTCTTTTCTCCAGAATAACATCCCTGCCAGTGCCATGACTCGAAGGAACACGTATGTTTGTACGGACCGATCCAACACGGACCGACACTCACTGCTGCAAAACGGCAAAGAAAACAGGTGAGACCAACCGAGTGTCTGCTTGTATTTTACAGTATGATGACACAAGGTTAGATTTTGTCCAGGTGAATAAACAAATAAGTTTCTGAAGGTTTCAGCATCGTCACTACAAGTCAAATCAAAGTTTATTTGTAGAGCACATCTGAAGAACAGACGTCACAAAGAGCTTCACAACAAAAGGACACACAATAAAGAGACAACAAAGAAAATAAAAGACGAGGCAACAATGAAATTTAAAATCAAGACAAAATCAAGAGTTTCACCTCATGTTGTATCTCTGAGACGAGATAAAGTTTAAGATGGAGGAAGAAGCCGATTTATCTTTATGAAAACAAAGCAGGGTTCACAGGAAATATCAATATAAAAAGAGGAATAAAGTTTGAACTTGAAATTAACCTGATGTTCATACTCAGTGTGTGTGTGTGTGTGAAAGTCTTGTTTAATAGAGACTGGTTGAACTGGTACAGCTGGTGTCTTTTTGCAGCGAGCTCACAGAGTGTTTGTCCCCGCAGCGTTTGTCTCACACACATTTTGTCTCTTCAGGAGGGGATAAAGGGCTTAAAGCGTGCATGAGTGGGTTGGTCTGTGTGTGTTTGCGTGCCCAGTGTGGACGCTGTGTTGTTTGTGACAGATGGTTGTCTGCTCGTCAGTCTCAGAGACGGCAGGCAGCATCTCCTCTCTCTTCCTGTGGTCACTCTCTCGCTTTCAATCTGGTCCTGTTTTCCATCCCTCTGTCTCTTTATCTCTCTGTAATGTCGCTGGAAAGTTTCTGTCTGACCTCCTGTGAAGTTTTTCTGTATGGGTCAGGAAGAGTTTTTAAATCTAAGAATCCACTGAAAGCAAGGAAAACATGAATGAGTGAATATTAAAAAAATCCTGTAAGCTGCACAAACATGAAACAGATGAACAAACGGCGCGCTGACTCACTGGAGTTTAAAGACCTGACGACACGCCCGACACAGTCAGGCATCACAATGAGGCGGTATTTTCTGCTGCAGCTCCATTTTGTGATTAACAGGTGGTGCTGAGCGATGAAGAGAGAGCAACAGATCAGATAAGATAATCCTTTATTTATCCTTTCTTGACGCCCAGAGCGGTAATCAGTGACCAGGGCATCACAGCAACACAAAGTATAAAATTGAACAGATGATATGAAATAAAAAATAACTATACAAGATCAATTAAACTAAATAAGTACAAACAGCTGGTGTGGTGTATGAACTGCAGTAACACCTCCCACAAAGTGACAGAGTGGTGTGATTAGTGAAAGGATGAGAGGGTGAGGAAAGAGAAAAGGAGAGATGAGCAGGATGAAGTGAGGACGGGCGTTGTGCCAACTCAACCTCCCACTCGCCTCAGAGGCCTTGTCAATGTGATGCCATGCCAGAGTGGTTGATCGGACACGTACACACACACACACACACACATGCACGCGCACACACACACACACACACACACACACACACACAGAGTTTCAGTTAGTTAATAAAAAATGTTAATAAAAATTGTGTGTGTGCTGCAGAAGTGTACCACAGAGACACAAGCCGCTGATTGTATAAACGACAGCGTGTGTGTGATCATATTTAGTTTGAATAAACACACAGGTCTTCAGGTTAAACACACATTTCTGTGTACACACACACGCTAACCACACAGACACTAATCTGTGATGACAGACAAGGAAACACACCATGAAGCAGTTTAATGGAGACAAACACACACCGATGTCCTGCTGAACTAAGTGAAGTCTGTTTTTATGTGCATACTGCGAAACTCTGAGATTCATGTCATTATAATAATCTGTCACTGTAGAAACGTTTGAACCGTGTTTAACAGAAGGACTCGTTCAGTCACTCCCTCCTGTTCAGACTTGTCATTTTAATGATTTAACCACATTCGTTTTTACAGGCATTGTGGTGTAACAGAAGGAAAAAACACACTAGACGGCATTTTAAATGTTTCTGTGAACATGTGAGAGTTAACATCAGTAGTTTAGTTCATGCTTTCTACACTTTCCCCACATTTGCACCGATTCTTCACCCCTCTTCCTCTCCTCCTCCTCCTCCTCCTCTCCTTCCTCCCCCCGCAGTCTGCAGCTCGCTCACATTGACATTAAACGATTTTGCTCTGCAGCGGCTGTGCTTCAACTTAACCCGTCTAATGGTTCTGCCCCACTCGAGCCCTGTGTGGGTGTTTTCTAGAGCGTTATGGAAAGCAGCCTGAGGCCACCAGCCAGCCTGAGAGGTGTGTGTGTGTGTGTGTGTTGGTGGGGGGTCTCAGTGGGGGGAGAGAGTGTTTTGGGTCAGTTTTCAGAGATTACAGAACGACTGTTGGTCCTGACGTGAGGAGCATCTCTCTCCTGTTATATTGTGGGTCAATTTTTAAAGTTTGAACGTGTTTTTTTTCAGTCTGAAACTTCTCCTGCTCACCTTAAATGGTGTTGCCATCATCATTATCAGTAATAGTATAAATCCTAATGACTGATTTGACTTGATTTTAACGGGTCAATTTTTATCCACATGACTCAAAGAAAAAGTTAAGAAATGACGGAAACTAAGTACTAATTAGTACAAAAACTAATGAAGTAAAACTCATGTCTTATAAATATGTTTTTCTAATCTACATGACAAAATTAAAAGAGTGTATTATCCTGATGAAACTCCTCATCTATGAAAAGTGATGTGGTGTTGGTAATGAAGTTCAAACAATGTTAATTAGGATTTTTTGTGTTTATAATTACTATTATCATTGCAAAAGTATGTTGTTAACAAAGTA
The DNA here is from genome assembly GCA_023238725.1 of Scortum barcoo. Lineage (NCBI taxonomy): Eukaryota > Metazoa > Chordata > Actinopteri > Centrarchiformes > Terapontidae > Scortum > Scortum barcoo. The sequence continues at coordinate 764,710 of CM041552.1, read as the reverse complement.
TAGAAGACGTCACTTTCTCGTGATTTATGGGCCTATAAATAAGTGCGGTTAATTAGAAATACACTTTGTGTTTCAATTCTGGTCTTATAAACCAAAATAATACGACTGATCAACAAATATTGATTGTGTATCCAAACCTCTTCTTCTTCTTCTTCTTCTTCTTCTTCTTCTTTTTCTTCTTCTTCTTCGCCGTTGTTGTCCAACTATCAGTGAGTCACATCATTATACTGACGTGTTCTTTCTTTCTTTACACTGTCCTGGTGCTGTAAATACTCAAAAATACAGTAAATATGTATAAATGCACAACTGAAAGTGCGTTTTCAGCAGAAAGTGCTGCAGACATTTGGAGAAAAATGCTCTAATATATTAGAGAAACCTGCACACTTTCCAGTTGAATTTAACTTGATCTCCCCTCCTCTCCACAGTTCCTTATCCCACCGCCTCCCCCCTGCCTCCCCGTCAACCCACAGCATCGCCGGCGCCTCTGGGACCTCGTCCACGTCCTCCACGCCGTCGTCCCGCCTCCCGCCTCTCAGGGGGTCCACGGTGAGGAGCACTTTCCACGGGGGGCAGATTAGAGACCGCCGACCTCCCTCGCACGCCCCCCCGGGCTCCCCGACGCCGTCCCACGATGCCAGCCCGCTGCCCCACGCCAGGACTCGGGCCACGACCAACCTGCTGAGCAAACTCACCTCCAAGCTGACCCGCAGGTAAGCGGAGAGGCCGCGAGAAGAGGAGGGGGAGGACAGAAGAGGAGGTTTCTCTGTGGCGTCCAGCGATTTGTTTTAGTGTAAAAGTGAGGGAGGAAGATACTCGCAGATGATGCTCGCTCATTTGGACGTTTGTCAGAATTTCCAAGGACTGTTTGATGATTTCTGCTAAACATCCACATGAGATCAGACGGCCTGTTTGTACATGAAGATCATTAACCTTGCTGCCTCTCACCGTCTCTTCCTTAACCAGTACTAACCTACCAGCCTTCCTCCTCCAGTAATAAATCTTTACAGGCTGCAGAACTCGTCCTCCCTGATCTCAGGCCTGGGTCTAATACTGCTTCAACTTTATTAAACTACAGGTCGCTTTTTATTCTTGTTTTTAATCCCACATCGGCCAACAGCTTCCTACATCCCTCACTCCCCTCGCAAAGAAAAATGAAACCAAAGCAGCTCTTATTAAATAGTAAATTAGTGATAAGCAGAAAGTCTTTTTAACATCTTCAGCATGATGCACAAAGAACAAATAAGACAAACAATTTGCAGGTTTAGATTTGGGGATCAGTTTTAATTTTACAGATGTTTGAATTTACATCGAGCGAGTGCGTGACATATAAAAGAGAAATTTGATTGATTTGAACTTTTAGTGGACGACAGTAGATCAATATCTGGTCCCACAGCAGTGACGCAGGAGTGGAAAATACCTGTGAGGTTATGTAATAAAAATATCTGCAGCTTAACCACTTGAAAGGGACTGAAGCATCGAGCCGAAGGTTTTTAATTTGATTCCAACTCAACAACCAAAAAGACCAAACAGCTTTCCTTTTTTCCTCCTTTTATTTTTGCAGGTTAGATTGATGATTTAGTTAGATTTTTCCATTTGTTTCATTTCATTTGTCATCAGATAAAAAACCTTTAAATAGAAAAATAGAAATATTTATGCATATATGCTACTGCAAATAAATATAAGTAGGCAATAGGAAGTACGTGCATCTGTAAATACTGGAACATTTTGCATTCCAGTTTATTTAAACTAATATTAAATAACACAGTCTGTCTATCTGAAGCCGTCCGACTGATGTTAAAACAGTTTGAACGTTAAAATGTTGGACGTGTTTGACGTGTTTGACCCAGGTCTGATCAGGTTGATGATCTGATTCTTCTTCTCAGCTGCTTATCGTTGCTTTATCTGTCGGTTTGTTTGATTCTTTAACAACTTTTGCTTTTCCTCGCCAGTCACCTGCCAAACTTCTTTTCCTTCTTTTTTCCTGAACTACAGTTCACAGTTTGATTTGTTCTTCTTCTCCAACTGTGCTTCTTTCTGTCATCTGTGTCATCGTCCTCCTTCCCTTCACTCACTCGCTCTCTTTCATTCGATGTCTCTGCTGTCTGATTTTCCTTTTTTTCCCCCATTCCTCTCATCATCCTCTCTTCATCTCCTTCTCTTCTTCCTCTCTCCTCTTAGGGTCACTCTTGACCCTTCTAAACGTCAGAGCTCAAACAAGTCCATGTCGGGCTGCACCCTCCCACAGGGGACAAAAACAGTTAGTAAGTCTTCCTTTCCCATGTTTTCTGGCTGCTTCTGTCCGTCCGTCCGTCTGTCTGTCTGTCCGCTTGCTTGCTGGTGCCCTGTCATCCCCTCTGCCCCTCATCCGCCGTCCGTCGCAGGTCAGAGTTCAGTTTCAGAAACATTTATCGGAGGAAAAGCTGCTCTACAGGCGGGTCGCTCAGTGAAAGCTCCATCAGTTAAATTTCTTCTTCTCTGTAGTTTATCTTCAAGAAAAGACTTAAACATGTGGACGGGATGAAGAAAATCTTCCGTCACACTACTTGTAATCTTTATATCACAGTATTGACATATTTTAATATTAATTTATATCACAATACTGTGAATCTTCTCGCAGTGAAATAAAAAAAAATAAGTCAATGTCTCTGCAGATCATGAAAAGTCTTAAAGGAAGTTGAAGTCCTCAAAAGAGGCCTCAGAAGATTTTAAAAGTCTTAAGTTCATTAACAAGTGTTGAATATTGAGAGACGCTGCATGATTTTAAAGTTAAAATGTGACTGTGCTGCAGCACTTTAACATCCATCCATCCACGTCGTCTTCATCTATATTAATTATCTCACTTCGAATTATGCTGCTCAGAGCTACTGAAACAAAATGTGGTATTATAAGATCCATCACATGGTCTTACTTTATTCAGTATTATCGTTAAACTGGTATTAAATGGCTTCAAGTTAAATATTATATTTCTATTCATATATCATCATAAAATGCTGGTTTTCTGTCTCAAGTGACTGACAAAGGTTTGTTTTAAAGTTCAGACTGTAAAATATCTCTTTAAAGGATGAGGCTTAATTCTGATTAAGGTCATTTAGTCTTTTAAACGCAACAGCCGGACTTTGAAACTCTGTTTAAATTTATTCTGTGACCAAAATCCTTTTCAGTGAACTCGAGTTTGGAGCCGTCAGAGTTTAATTCTCAGGTTTGTTTCTCCTTTTAGAGCAGCTCCGTCTCCAAACAATGTTTATGTGACTGAAACTCTGATCAGCTGTCTGTCTGTCTGTCTGTCTGTGTCTGCTGGCTGAGCTTCGTGCTGCAGTGCTCACTAGAGGCTGTAGGTGGCAGCGCAGTGTAACCTGCTTCCAACAAACGCGTCAGGGTCGATTTATCGTTTGATTTTTAGACGGGGGGTCATTTTGAAAAGTGGGAACGTCGTCTCGTCACAGTCGCACACACTCAGAGTTACACAACTTGTTTTTAGGATAGTCTGTGTGTGTGTGTGTGTGTGTGTGTGTGTGTGTGTCCTGCAGTATGTGAGTTTATTGCAGCTCCACTGTACTAGTCTGACGCATGTAATCAACACCATATGTTTGCTTGTGCTGTTAAAGAAGCAGCAGGCCTGCAGCAGGGCCGGGGGGTCTCAGAGGATCCAGGACAGGAAATGGAGGGGGGGTTTATTGTTTTTCGTTATACAAGACAGACATGGGAGGTAAAAGATGAGGAAGAGAAGTGATGAAGAGAGAGAGAGTTGATCTTTGTTTTGGAGGTTAATGCTTCATCACATCCTCCAGAATCAGAGAGCAAAGGCTTCCCCCTCGAGCCGACTCACACTGACAAAAAACAGTCGAACAACAGAGAAAGAAACTGATGTTCAAAGAGCAGTTATTACGAGACTGTAAGACGTTTGAGTTTCAGGATTTCTGCTGATGTTCACCGTCATGTGTCACTTTGAGAAATTTTAAATAAGTTAAAGTAACCCAGAGACTGCAGAAAGATGAGTTATAATACTGCTTCAGTCAGGTCAGTACTTCATAGATAATCCGTCTGTTATGTTCTCAATGAATCGATTCTTATAAAACATCAGAAAAGGTTGAAAAATGTCACAGCCTCTCCAAGCTGTGCATAACAAATTACATTGAAATTCTTAAAGTCTCAGGCTCCCTAAAAATCGTTAAAAGAAAATCCACAGATATAAGACTAAAAGTAAATAATAGTAGTGGAGTAATAAAATTGTGCCATTTTTTCCCTAAATTCACTTTAGATGTTATACTTTAGGTAAAAAAGGTGCAGTGGGTAGATAGAAATTACAGCTTTAAACCTGTGACATTAAGAGTACGCAGCACGAGTCTCTCCAGGAGCAGATGTAAGAAGCTCTGAGCCCGCTCTGGTTCTCCTGACTGACTGACTGACATGCCGTCATTGCCGTTTTAAATCAGGATTCGTTATGTAACCAGGATTTATCCTTCTCTTAAACGAGGATCTTGCACAGCTCTTCCTCAAGATACAAGCAGATTGTCCTGTTCTACCGCCGCGAGCCTCTCAGCGCCTCTTTCTCTCTGCTTATTCCCGTCTCTCAGCTCAGATTACACAATCTGGTTTACATACTGCTCAGTTTAAACATCGTCTCTGACTCAGTTCAGAGGAGTCTGTCTGATCTGCAGCTCGTTATTCTGCTTTCACAAAACACAACGTAGAGTTTTTCCCACTTTAATTCCTCTCTTATGTGACACCACTTCTCCTGCTGTTAGTCGCTCACTTTCTTTACCTGGACAAGAAAGGCGAGGTCTTAATCCAGATCTCAGACTCTTCAGTCAACAAACATTTACGTAATTTCTGCCGTACATCAGACGTGTAGTGATGCAGGATTTCAAAGAAAAGAGAAACAATAGGTAAACATTCGTACAGATACGTGTTCTTTGAGTGTTGAGAGTCGCTGCAGTGAGGTTTAGTCTTCTTAATCCAGCAGGAATTAGCCTCAAGATATTTGCTGAATAATAATTTGAATGCCATTCTTTTACAAAAGCCGAGGCGTATCCCAGCTATTATCGGACACAGACACAAAGTCTGAAGGTGTATTTGGATCTAAAGCTCCTTAGTCAGAACCAGCGTCACGTTAAAGTTTCATTTTCAGTGAAATCTATCAATGAATCTCTGCTCCTCCTCCGACCGGCCTCAGGTTTCCTCAGTCTGCACACAGAAAGGAAACAGCAGCCCCTGGTGGCCGAGAGAGAAAAGTGCAACGAGCCTCCACAAAACTTGTGCAGGGTGGAGTGTTTGTCTTTCACTTTAATCAAAGCACGCTGCCCTTTAATGTGGCACATTTAATACAATAATACCCTATAAATCATGACATGCGTACATTCATATTATATGATCAGAGGATGAGACTCAAGATAAAACAGGAAGATCCCACGTGAATTAAATATCAAACAAAAACTACATGTACGCTCAAACTTGAAGGGATGTTTGCAACAACAGTGGTACATGAATGAATGAGCTGCTGTGGGAATTGCTGCATGCTGCGATAACAAAACTAACAATGGACAGCATGAGGGAGGCAGACAGCTGACACAGACACCAGTTTCTACAGCGAATCAGGTGCAAAAGTCAAACCATCAAGTCAAAGATGTGTCAATATATGATCAATTTATGTAAATAAATCAGCAACAGTTTTATTCTCATGGTACAAAAATGTTTAACAGAAGAAGTGAAATGCAGAGTTTATAAAATATCTTAGCAGAGATGTGATCAGATCAGTCACAGACATCATATGTCGATATTTATAGAGGTTTAGAAGTATTGATAAGAGATAAATGATCATAGATATAATGATTGTAGAGCAGTGAGGAGTCGTCTTGTTTCAGATCTGATCAATATGATGTTTCCTGCTGATCACCCGACCGCCTCGTTTGTTTGTCCTCGTTTGTTTGTCCTCGTTTGTTTCACATCCATCCAGTGTTTGGGTGCAGTGTGCGCAGGTGACGATCATCTGTGGTTTGAGGACGAGCTGTCTTGCTCTGTGTTGTGATTGGCCGACGTGGATTGATTGATTGATTGAGTGATTTATTGACATAACCATGCTGCTAATTGCTGCATTCAGATAAGAAGTGGGTGGGGGGGGTTGTTTGATTGGTTGGCCGATTGATTCCTAACAGATTTGTTTGTCTTCTTCTTGAGGGTCACAGACGAACCTGAGAGAATCAGCAGATCTCCGGTCACAAGGTGAGAACACGTTCACGTTTTTCCTCCTCGGTCACATGTTTGGTGCTTTTTTGCTTTCCTGCCGAGAAAAATACAGACAGGTGAAAAATTAAAGGAAAAACTTGAATCCTTGTGTTAGATAGCGCTCTCCCACCATCATCCAAACACCAAATTAGGGAATATTATTTTTATTTTTTATTATTATTTTTATTATTATCAGGGTGTGAACTTTAATTTATCACCCGTCTGTGCTTAATCTGAACAAAAACCTGAGTGTAAACACCATCATTGATAATTTTTTTTTTAGTTATGTGCCAAGAAATATTCTGCCAAATAATCTCCCATAAAACAGCCAACTGTTTTACACGTCTGTTTTTGTAGAGATTAAACAAACGAGATATAACGTGTTAATTAATGATCTTTAGAGGTGCTGGGGGACACACCCAGGCTAGCAGTTTTCCTCTGTTTCCAGTCTTTATGCTAAGCTAAGCTAACCACCTTCAGTGTGAAATCAGTCAGCAAGAAAGCAAATTTCTAAATATGTCAGACTATTTCTTTAGTCTGTTCTTGCCTGCTACAGTTAATTTTCCTTTTTTCCTCCTCTGAAATCCATTGATTGGGACTTGTTGTGTACAGAAACAGTTTTTTTTCTGATCTGTCTCTAAACATCAGAAGTCCACATGGATGGAAACTGGATCACTTATCCAGCACAGATCCTGAGTCATGCTGCTCACATGTGAACTCTCAAATAAAGATTTTTTTATTAGCGTTTTTCTCCTTCATATGGTGGACACAGAAAACCCCAGTAAAAGACAAACACTCTCATTAAAGAGAATAATACACATACAGCTGATGAACATCCTGGCTGCAGAAATTCAATGTTGTTGCTGTTTCATATCATTCATCTAAGACACCTGCCTTTATTTTAGTGTACAGAGAAGATTATTGTCTCTTTACATGCAGAAGAATCACACAAAACCGTGGAAAGAAAATATTTTGAATTTCAGAGACACTTGATGAGATCAGAAGCTCAGAAAAGAACCTTAAAAACACGAATCTCTTTCCTTTACTGTCACTTATTCTTCTTAGATCATATAATATTACACATATACTGTATAATAGTGTTGTTGAGCTCATCTTCTTCATACTGTCGCTTCAGTCGTAGTTTATGTCACTAAAGGTTTCGTGTACTTCCTCTCAGCCTCAGCTGCTTCAGCCCAGTCTGAGTCTCAGGTTAAAATCAGGTAAACCAGCAGACTGTAGATGCTGAACGTCACTCTGTGTGGTAGATGATCCTGAAGTAGAAACTCAACCTTCTGACGTAAAGAAGAAAATATGAAGTCCCTGTAAAGAGAGTATCAGTATTTTATGATTGTATGTTTTTATATGTACATTTTATTTTAAACTGAAGTATTAAAATAAGTGTGTTGATAATCAGCTTCACTCAGACGGTGGGTTTGATCTGTAGGTCCCTTCAGTGTTGTACATCCTGTTTGTAGTATGAAAAAAGAAAAGTTGTTAGACTATAATATTTACCTGTCAGGTGGTTATGTAGAGAAATCACAGTCCAGTAATGTGTGATACTAATCTTTGTCTCCCCTTAATTCCGACCTCTCACATATTCATATTCATACAAACATCTCACTGAAACTCAAACATCCATAAACTCTCTCCCATTTCTCCTCAATCTGTTCATCTTTACTCCTTCATTTACACCCCCCTTCTGTAAACATCCCACATCAACCCCCCCATCATTTCTCTTTCAATCCTCCCTACGTTTCCTCCCCTCCCTCCCCCTCCAGTCGCCATCTATCTGGGCATCAGAAAGCGGCCGAGCCCCGGACCCCCCGATGCGGCTGGGATGTGAGGGTGCGGAGCCCCCGCGACCCGGCCGAGGTGGTGCTCGCGCTGCGTGAGGCGGCGCAGGGCTGCGGCTGCCAGGTTCACCTGGCCGGGCCTTTCCTCCTGTCCTGCACCCACGGAGCAGCCGGCGCCCGCGTGGCCTTCGAAGCCGAGGTGTGCCAGCTGCCCAGCGGGCTGGGCCAGAGCAGCGGTGTGAGGTTCAAACGCCTGTGGGGGGCACCGTTAGCCTTTAGGGACATCGCCACCAAAGTGTCCAAGGAGCTGGAGCTCTGAGGGCAACAGGAGGCGGGGCAGAGTGATAACGGACAGGACAAGTCGGTGAATGAGGAGGAGGAGGAGTAATGAGGCAGAAGGCGTCGCCTCCTCCTCTTCCTCACCGGGCTCCACCTCATCTGAAGTGGCTAGCGATGCCTCGCCTCCGCCAAAGACCCTCGTCTTCTGATGCCACCAATCACAGCCAACAGATACACAGACACAGAGACACCGCCATTTTCTTCTGATGACCCTTGACCTTGGAGCTGTCAGTGACCTGCGACCCTGCTTACATCACCACCTCCTCCGTACTACGGGAGCCCACGGAGTCCACTTTTTTTTTTTTTTTCACAAGCTCATGTTTGCTGATGAGGACGCTTTGCTGAGGAGGATGGAGATAATTTCTTGTTGTTGTCGACATTGTTTTTCCTGTTGTTTGTCATCATTCCTTTTTAAAGAGCTGCTATTTAAAGAAATGTTTTAATTTTTGTCTATTAAGTTTATTTTCTTTCTTTGATGCTTTTAAAATGGGCAGAAGTTTGACCTTCTCTGTCGCCGACGTCACATATTGAAGAAGCGAGGGCGCAGTCTGACCTCCGGCCTCTAGAGGGAGACATGCAGAAATGCAGAGACTTGTGACAGACTGAACGCAGCCTTCCTGCCCCGCCATCGACGCCGCTCAGCTGGGATTCTCATGTTTGTCTGTTTGTCGGCAGGTGAGCTGCTGAATAATGCAGGACCGACTGTTCATCAGAGCTCAGACACTCCCACTGTCCCTCCCTGCCTTTATTAACAAGCAAAAGACGTTCAAAAAATGTTCAGTAACAACATTTTGTTGGTTTTAAGTGTAAAATTCAATTTATTTGGAAGCAACTTGATCTCCATCTGAAATTTCAGTTTGGTAAAAGTCAGTCGGCCCAGTTTTCATCTTTCAGGAGTTTCTGATCTGAATTTGCAAAAAAGAGCCACTTTACATCATTTCACTCAGCAGGTTCAGTTTATTTTTAAACAAGAAGAGCAGGTTTCTCCAGCCAATCAGAATGAATTATTCTGAGCCCAATATGCACTCATTTAATTAACAATTTAATTAATTAACAACATTTAATAATAAACAGAAATGAGTTTCTTTTCAGCACATATCGTATATTTTCACTGATTGTCCAGACGACCAATCAGATTAAATCTGCCACAAATATTTAAAAAAGAATTTTGACAAATCAATATTTGATCACTGGTCAAAAGGCATCGGCTCTTTGTTTTTTTTTTTTACTGGACTTAATTTTTTCTCTGAAGACAGAAATGTAACGGTCTGACACCAAACCAGATCCAACTTGAATTTAAAGCGTCATTACTTGTTGGGTGATTTAGTTGGTTTCTTTCCATGTTTTAATCCCAGTAAAGGATTTTTGTGTTTTATCCGTCTAAAAACATTTTCCCCCCTCACGCTGACAGTCGCTCAAACTGCTGCAGAGTAAATGCAGGTTTTTCCTGGTAGCACCTAAACAGCATCAGTCTGTCACGTCACCGTCACTCCCTCTGACGTAGTGCAATACAGCCGCAAAGCCAAGAACTGAGACTTGAATAAGCATCGATTAAAACTTAATAGGGCTCCTTGTTTGATTTATTTTGTAAGTTTTGATATTACTGATTTGTTGTTAAAATTCATTGAGCACTTTTTTTTGCTTTTTAGCTTTGTACTGCGCTGGCAGGGTTTTAAATTAATCTGTATATTTCTTTTGTAAATTGTTAAAGCTCACGTTGTCTCACACATTTGAAGCCCACTGAAGCGAATCGTTGACTCTCTGAATGCCTTCCTGTCTCGTCATGACTTCAGGTGCCATTTGGTTTCTGTGATGTCGTGTTTAAGAAACAAAGTACCAAACGTCAAACAAAGCGCCGACCTGTCTGCGTCCACTTCTCTTTCGTCCAGTATCACATTTCTTTTGTGTTGTTAACCTCAGCGACACTCGATAGAAACTGTAGACTTTTTCCCTGTTGACCGGTCTGAGACGTGTATGACTGTTAACCAATCAGATTCCTGCCTCATCGAGACGCCATTTCAAAGCATGACGCGGTTTAATGACGAGAATATGACCCCGTATGAGAAACTTTCTTTTCTAAAAAAAAAAAAAAACAGAAGAAAGCCACCGATGTTCAGAGTCCATGTTAACACTCAAAAATCAAACGGTGGTCGTTCTTGTATCCATAAAGTCACGCAGCTCTTAACTTCTGAAGTTTGCAGCATCTAACAAAACTCTCGTGGGAAAGAAAAAGTTGTGATCTTTACGGCTGTAAGGTCTCCAGGAGTCGATGTGTTTGTTGGGAAATTTCAGCGGCAAGTTTCCAGCACCGTCTGAAAATGTGAAGCTGTGATTTTTAGGGCTAGTTTTCTGTGTCTGACTGAGCCTGAGCCGCCTGCTTCAGGTCGAGCTGCAAGGCCGCAGTCCCATTGTATAGTGTGTTTGAAGCCGTCGCTGTTATCAACAAAACTTAACTTATGGGCTGAAATTACCGAAATGATCGACCTGCAATCCTGCATGTCTCCTAGGAAATAATGTGTGACACAAAAATAAAGACTTTCAACCTTCTCATATTTGGATTTAATGTCTTTGACGTGCATCTCAGTTTCTTTCTGCTATTATTGTCTGTGTCTGTTCATCCAGTGAAAACTAATATTTCTAAGGGTTTCATGTACTTCAGTATTCAAATATACTATATCTGCAGAAAGAAGTACTCTTTGACTTCAGTAAATTAGCAATACTTATAAAAATATTCTGACACAAGTTAAAGTATCAACAGGAAAAGTAGTAAAGTATTTCAGTAAAAGTAGAAATGTATTATTATACATAAAGTATTACTGATGAAGCATTTTAATGTTACAGCTGGTGGAGGTGGAGTATATTTGAATTACTTCGGTATTTTATATAATGATCACGTTTTGTTTATAAAGTCGACATCTGAAAAGTAACTAAAGGTGTCAGACAAAGTTAGTGCAGTAAAAAGTCCAATATGTGTCATCCCATGCAATATAGTGGAGTGAAAGTAGAAAGTAAGACTGTAAGACTGAAACACTTAAGATAATTACAAATACCTTAAAATTATTCTTAAGTACAACTTGAGTAACTTAGTACTTGTACTTGTACTTAGTTACTTTTCAGCAGTGCTTCTGTTCATGTTTCACTGTCTGTTTCCTATTAAAAAGGACATGAGAGGGTTTGATTGTCACATGATGCATGGTTTAATCGTCCAGTTCCATTTTACAACCAAAAAAATTTTTTTCTCTTTTGGTGCAGATACATAGCCACGAGCAGACTATGCATGGATTGATCCCAGGATGTTACAGAGAAGGTGGGGAGAGATGATTAAAGTGACGGGAAGTCAGAAAGACAGAGCAGGAAGGAAAAAGATGAGTGAGGTTAACAGAAGTCCGTAAGTAAGAAAGGAAGAGAGAGAAAGTGGATTGTCTTCTTAATGGAAAGAAGTAAGCAGGAAGTAGCCAGTAAAATAACTTTACAACAAGGCCACCTGTTCATTTTTTATCATATAAAAAAACAAACACAGACAGTCACTCAGTCATTGGTTGTCTGTCCACTTTACTTCTGGGCGGGGATCATGCCATCAATGGACTCTCCCTTCTCGAGCTTCTTCTCCATCTCAATCATCAGCTTGACACCGTCAACCACCAGCTGGACCTGCTCCACCTCGGAGGAGCCCAGACGGTCGGCGTTGGAGATGTCAAACACGCCACCGACGGAGGCTGTGTCCACACCGCCTGCAGAGAGGGGGGGGGAGAGGCCGCTGTTAGACGAGGCTCAAGACAAGAGACGCACCGTGACCTCATCCTCCCTCAGATGACTGAACATATAGAAAGGGTTAGAAATACAGCAGGGAGGGATAATATAAAAAATATTTACACTTTATAATGCTTTTCTTCTGCCACAAATATTTTTCCAGGAATATGGAATATACGAGGCGACACGATGAACCAAACAACATGGATCAACTGAACTTTTTTAATCAAACTTGCTTAAAATGTCTCTTCCTGTATATTTTGGTGAAAACAGGTAGAGAGAGGAGATGATGAAGCAAGTGAAACAGAAAAAAACCAAACAAAATATTTCATAAAACCCATAAAGTACTGATAATCCTAAAACCAAACTGGAAGTCATTTTGTGTCCTGGTGGCTTTTCTATTCATGTAATATCTATTTGACCAGAAACTTCTTTGTACTGTCGTCCAAGTTCAACTGTTGCCGATGACTGTTATCATTCCTTTAAACTCACTATAAAAAAAGATTTATTTTATACCACATCGGGGAAATTCGCTTGTTAAAGCAGCTCAATAGTGAGACAAATATAAAAAGTAAACAAAAAAATAGATATAAAATATAAAATATTGAAGGTAAAAATGGCATTAATATGTTATAAACATAAATGCACTACATACCTCCAGAATAAAGAATAAACTCAAAATAATTTCCAGTAAATTTCCTTTGTGTGCCATTAAATGTTCATCTTGTTTTTGACGTTTTTCCTCGTACCTGTGCCACGCTTCTGCAGACGCAGCCTGGTCAGGATCTCCTCGAACTTGGCGTGTGTGCTGAGCTTGGGCAGCTTGACGTGGACTCCACCACGCAGGCCGGTTCCCAGGTTGGAGGGGCAGGTCAGGATGTAGCCCAGATGCTCGTTCCACATGAAGCCGTGGTTGTGCTTCTTGAAGATCTCCTCAATCTGACATGTGAGGAGGAGAGTTAAATAAGTTATGCATGATGGGTAAAACATGTAAAGATGCCATTAGAGGTTTTTATTAATTACAGCACAGAGGAAGTTGTAGCTTGTGTGTTTATGTGAAAGTGTGCGTGCATGTTGTTGTGTGTTACCTTCTGCAGACCAACGCAGAAGCGTCTGAACACCTCCTTCATGTTGCCTCCCTTCTGCATGGAGATGACACGCAGGTGATCCTCCTCGTTCACCCAGACCAGGAAGGTCTTGTTCTCGTTGTGCCTGGAGGAAGAAAATCCAGCTTATTTTCACTTTACAGGACAGAAAGTTGGTTTGAAACTAAAGTGTTGCATGAATACAGTTTGACATTTGTCGCATGTTAGCTGAAAGCTTAACCCTGCTAATGTGAATTATGTGAGCTGCACAGCCTGTGAAAGCCTGCAGCTGAACACAGCGTGCTCTGGTTCTCCTGACACACTTTAACAGATGTTTGAAGACAGGAATAACCAGGACTGTCATTTTATGGCTGTGAGAGAAAGAGGCAGGTGATGAAGTTTTACAGGTCCTGAGAGGAGCAGATGGGAGATTTCAGCTCGTCTGTTTGTTTCTCTCTCTGTGCATCTCTCACCAGATGCCCCTGGCGTCGGGCCAGTCACGGGCCATACCGGCGCAGGTCAGCAGGGGGGACACAGGCTTGTCGAACAGGAAGTGATCAGCAATCAGCTGCTCCTGCTCGGCATCGGTCATGCCGTCCAGGGGGTAGTACTTTCCTTTAAACTCACCCTCCAGGCTGGACAGAGCTGAGAGAGAGAGAGAGGAGAGGGAGGGAGTCAGTCTCTGAAACATCCTGCTTCCACAGATCTGTTCGATTGATTGATTATTTTCATGATATATCAGATGACATTCACCCTCGATGGACAGCTTCTCGATGCCTCTGCGCTCGCCACGGCTGTTGTGGGGGGGCAGGGTGAATCCCTTGATGCTGCGGCCGGTACGAACACGGCTGGACAGCACGTAGTTGGGGTCCAGGTCATCGCCACCCTGAGACACGAAGGCAGGATGGAAAAACACAACAGACACATTATTATTACTTTTACAGACGTTTTTAAAGTCTCATTTCCAAACTCGATTAGTTTACTCAAAGAATAGCCAGTCAGTGAACTTAAGCTTTAATTAATGTTAATCAATTATTCAGTTAACTGATCGACTGAGAGGAAATTCTTTGGCAACTGATCATTTTTCAGAAGAAATGCCAAAAATTTGTTGGTTCCAGCTTCTTTGAGAATTTGCTGTTTTTCCTTTAAAGTATGTAAATTTATCTTCTATAGACTTAAAGTTTATTATTCAAACATTTTAATACAATGATTACAGCTCATTATCATTCTAACTTTACGTATATTTTCCTGATTATACTTACATACTCAAGTATCATTTCCACTACTGACAAGGTAGCCAAACTTTTACATGTAAAACAGTATTTTTCATTTACAGTGTGGTATTCATACTTGTATCATAGTAGAGTAAAGGAGTAAATACCTCCTCTGATTTCTAACCATACCATCGTGTATATGTATCTATGCACTAACTCCTCACCTTCAGGTTCTCGAAGTTCAGGTCGGTCCTGTGCTTGTCGGTGGGCTTGTATCCACCATGACGGTCAGAGATGACGGGGTCCAGCAGATCCTTGAAGACCTCGTAGGACTCCTCATCACCAGCGACGCAGCCAACAGTCATGATGAAGGGGTGACCTTGGAGACGAGACGAGAAGAAGGAAGGAAGAGGGAGTTATTATCTAATTCGACTTTAAAGTTGGTTGTGATGTTTGTGGAGTGTTTATGTGTGTGGCACATTTCTAACAGACACAACAGAAACTGCTGGATGTTAGCATTGTCTGGTTTAAGGGCAGTCCATAATCATAGCATAATGTGAGAATCATCACTCATGTTTGGCCACGTATAGGTATATATGTTAGTATATTTGCGGGTGTATGTTTGTCTCTATGCTGACGACTTGCTCCTTCTTACCAGGGTTGTCAACACCGGTCTGGATGATGTCATCCAGGGTGAAGCCGCTGGGGGTGGACTTGCCTCTCAACTTGCCGTAGATCTCCTTGGTCAGCGCCTGTAACAGAAAGTAATGAATGAAAATCTGTTTGTTTAAAGCAACTTGTGTCATTCGACCTGTGAACGTGCAGAGAAGTGATGTGTCAGCAGTGTTTGAATGATAGTGGTTACTGGTGTCTGTGCGGGATGTGTGCTGTGGCTGAGAGGGTTCGTACCTTGGCCATGTGGTTGTTGTGCTGAGAGAGATCGGGGAACTCGTCGTCCAGACTGAACTTCATTTTGTAGTCGTTGTGACAGTTCTTCGCCATGGCTGCGATTCTTACTCCGTCTGAGAAAAGGTGAGGAAAAAAGGAGGAAGAGGAGGTTTTATTTCTCAGAAAGGATGATTTAAGAGCCGGATGAGAAACAAGATTTACTTTTCAGATGTTATTTGATGTTTTTGTTGTGTGTTTTTTAGTGACAAAGCAACCTTAAACACAACATGATTAATACCATGTTTCTTTTCTGGTATTTCTCCAAGTTTTTGAAGTGTCTTGTCAATGAGCTTTCTGGTGAAGAGGAGACACCTTCTCATTCTGCCTGTCTGTCTCTCTGTCAGCTGTGCTGTCTACGTGCCTCCCCCGCCTGTCTCACCACCTGTCTGCCCCCTCACAGCAGAGGTTATTAATAGCACCGCTGTGTCCTCTCCCATCTCTGTGGGGAGCTGCAGTCTCCTGAACATTACGATTAATGAGTTTCTCTCTCACGTCATTCAGCCTCAGATTAATGCACTATTAAACAACATCGACATTTTAAAGACTGAAAAGAGCACAAAAAAAACAAAGCTTGAAACTACGAGTGCTTAATCTGTTAATATTCTGCTGAGCAGTAGCTGCAGAATCGGTCAGACAGACGTTTTCGGTGAGGCTGGAGCTGTTCATGAGCCGATGTCCCTCTGTTGGACAGAGGTCAAAACTGAGCTGCTTGAGGTGTAGTTGATCGATGACACCTGGTAAAGGTCAAAGCTCTGCATGCCTCTTAGATGGCTCCACGAGCTCCGTGACTAAATCAAGCGCTCCTAAACTATTCAAAGACACATCTGAAGCCCTGCTGGCGTCAGCAACAGCTGATAGTCACAACTGTTTCAGCGACACTACATGCTTAACTGTCCTTTTATCAGCAAACTGCTGCTGCATATATCCCAGAAACCAAATGCAAAGTCTTTCAAAGTAAAGTTTCACTACAGTGCACACGATAGAGGAATGATCAGAGTACATTTTGATTTCCATATCAGCAAAAAATGTGCAAAGTTTTAGAGGAATCCAGACAAAAATGCAAGAAAAGAAAAAGTTTTCACAGCTCTAGATATTTTTAAGATATTTGGTTGAAAAATATTTCCCTCTTTTAGAGCGGTTTTGTTTTCAGGAGGTCTGTTGAAGCAGAGAAAAGACTGATTAAAGGATTGTCTTGCTTTTTTTTACCTGATTAGGAGAAAAGAAAGAGGGAACAGATCCCGGGATCAGTCCTGTCCACCAAATGTAGGGGTTGCCCAACTCTGCCAGGTAATGGACTTTAGTTTTTATACCCAGGCCTTTGTCCCGATTGGCCGGCTCGACTCGGGATCCCCTCGTTTGATTGGTCACATGGGGTCCTCTGTGCCCGGATGAGTTTCTAAAAGGCAAGAATGAACCTCATACAACACTCGAGACGAGAGACGAAGCTGCAGCCACTCGGTCCAACCTCTCCGCCTGCTCGCAGCTGCACCGGGAGACAGCAACAGGACCGGAGTGAATAAAAGCACATTTATCTTCATATGGTTATATATTAAATGCATGCACAGTAAGCTGCACTGTGGAGAGATTAGACTCACATCTTGCAGTGTAATGTTTTAATAAATGTCAAAATCAGAACATCATGCAATCAAATGAATATTCCAGCACATCTTATATCTAATGCAGAGTAAAATTACTTGAAATGGAAAATTAAAAGCAGTTAAAACCACAACATGACTGTAAGAACATTTTAAAGATTTTTATATATAAATATGCCATTAATCAGTTATTACTTAGAGGAGAAGGTGTGAGTGTGCAGCTCTATGCTGATAAGAGATCACCTGGTCAGGTAAAGAATAGCAGGTGTCTCTGATGGTGTGTTGGCATGCACGCTCATGTTCTGTACTGAATCTGTCCTCCAGGTTTCATAAGTGTCCCTGGTGAGTCCCTGCAGCAGAGTAACAGGAACTCTCCGCCTGTCATCGTATTTAGGAGTTAAAATCACCACTTTGTCTTTGATTACATCATCGTAATATTCCAGATTACAGATTGGATTTCAATGAGTTTTGGCCTTTTGCCCACTAGCCTGCATGAGCGAGTTTAAACGTGTTCCTGCTCTCTGTGTGAAATGTCATGCAGTAACAGTGACAGGCTGTGCAAACTTAACAAGCCAGAGGAGGGAACAGCAACTCCAGCATCTTTTTATTTACATCAAAAAGTGAGTTTTATCTTCATATATCATTTTCAGAGTCCTGATCTGTTTTAGACTTGAATCTCTTTGTTTCCAGTGCAAACGTCTCACTGAGGGTCTCACTCAGAGTCAGATCTGACTGTAAAACCTCGAGTTCAGCTGTGCGCTGAATGATCACCAGCATCATTACCCCCCTCTGGAAATGTGATAGACCTCAGTAATCGACCCGCAGACAGATATTAAATCATTCACGCATCATGTGACTGTGTGACGCAGACGGCAGTTTAACATGAGATCCAGGTTTCCCCAAACATAACAGAGAACCAGAAGTCAGATGTAAAGACTTCATGGTGGCTTTACAACTACAACTTATGCTGTTATTTTAACTTATATTTATTTCATACCGATGGTGGGTTTTATAAGACCGGTAGAGTCTGTACAAGCTGAGCTTAGTACTACTTACTGTGTAGACAGTCACTACATTTTATCACAGTCCAAAATTCTCCATCTCATCAGGAAGTTTTTTCAGGTTTTTTTTTTTTGTCTTTATGTTTTTTTTTTTTAATAAACTTGGAGACCCAGATTCTTATAGACAGAGCAGTTCAGGGCTGTGCTGTGACTATCTGATAACTGCAGGTCCTCTTATTTAAATCAGGTAAACCTGAAGAGTGCAGACTTTCAGTCACAGACTGACCTGATTCCACAGTTTCAGTCATTAATCTCGTTTTAGTGTCAAACTCCCTGCTGACGGTGATAGATTGTAGAAAATTACAACATAGTGAAAGTACAACAAACAACACATCCTTTTGCTTATGCATTATATGAATAAAGGCCATTTAGACCTTGATGCTTACAACCAAACTAAGACATGGCAATAAAACAAAGACATGGCAAAATCACAGACAGTGCAAATTGGTTCAATGGTTGCTAAATTGGTTAAACTGATTAAATTGGTTAAAGTGTTAAAGTGGTTAATGTGAATACTCTTATGTCCTGTAAAGTGCATGTTACTGCCGGAGCCCCGGTCCTCTTTGTTCTCTCCAGTCTTGCAGGTTCCTCACTGATTCTGGTTGTGGTCCATCTGTCTGAGGTTCACTGGCCTGGTGGGGACATGATCTGTGTCTGTGCTGTGGAGAGAAGGTCGAGTGGCCCAGAGCTCCATATGAGGACATCTAGAGATGCACCTGGACTCACAGGACTCATTTCCATTACCTGTGATACCTTCACACATGGACTAAACCCATGAACTCAGTTTATCTACAGTTTATTACGACCCATGTTTAACTCCATATATGACTGATGATGATGTTCTCTGTACATGTGGCATCTATTGCACGTCTGTCCGTCCCAGGGAGAGGGATCCCTCATCTGTGGCTCTTCCTCAGGTTTCTTCTTTTTCCCATAAAGGCTTTTTTGAAGTTTTTCCTGACTCGGTTCGAGGGTCTAAGGACAGAGGGTGTCACAACTGTACAGACTTGTAAAGCCTCCGAGGCAAACGATGTTTGTGATTTTAAATAAATACATTTGATTTTGAAATTTGATTTAATTTTTTTTTTTTTGTATTTTAACATGCACTCACTCAACATTGGTTTAAAACCTTAAACATGCTGTAAAACTTGTGTGGAGGAAGTAAATAAAACACAGAAGTTGTATTTTAATCTGTGTATACAGTTAAAGCGAGCACTGGCAAAGTTTGTGACTTTCCTCTGTCTGTCTGTCCGTCCTTAAATCTGTGATTTACAGGCTATGCTGATGATAATCAGCTCTATATTTCAAATGACCACTTTTGAAACTATCTCTCTTCAAAATCAAATGCTATTCTTTTAGCAAGTTCAGTTGATTTATGAAATGAATAACTTTAATCAGTAATCAATGTGCAGTACACATCCTACAGGTGTGTGTGTGTGTGTACATTTATGGTTGTATTCATTTTTTCAGCTTTTATAACTGCACATTTGCAGATGCCTGTTGAGTGTAGGGATTTAGAGGTCTCGGATGAATCCAAATGTTCGTCCTGTGGACTTGAAGTCCTCACGGACTCGAGCTGTTTGTACTGTGATGTGTTCACTGTCATCACAACAAGTCTGCGAGGGCTGCAAAGCTGCCTATAATGGCCGGACTGTGACCAAATAAACTGAGTGTAACTTACATTGGAAGAGCATCTTCAGGTTTTTGGGCCATTTTTCTTAGTCTGTATATTTTACATAATACTGCACAGCTGTTATAAGCTACCATCACTTAAAGACTGCAATGATTAAATTCATTTCACTTTCCTCTTTCGCCTGAACTTTCATATATTTCTGTATCAGAAGTGGTTGAACATGATTCTGGGTAATTGTTTTACATATTCATCATAAGTTCTTTTTGTTTTATTGGTCAGCAGTTGGAAAAACTACAATATCACACCCATATTGCAATTAATTGTGTGTAATGAAATGACTGAAACAGAGACTGAAGCCTGCAGGAGCAGTGAAGTCCAGACATTTGGATTCAGGCCGAGGGAGTCTCACCTCCTTTGCTCTAATTCAACATTCAGGCTCCAGTTTCACAGCTGTGGCCTGACCATCTGCAGACATGACTTTCCAAATTAGTCTTTCTCCACATTGCTGCATCTTTCCCTCTTCCAACACACGTCACAAATCTCATATGGATGAACACAAACACACACACACACGACTGATCATTACTGTGACAATCATGCAGCATCGACATTGCGCCCTGAATGATATAAGCAACCACATTCACGTAACCTTTAGTGATCAGACATCAGTCAGTACAGTTAATTCATGTATGAAGATGGAAAATAAAGTGACACAGATGAAGCTTTGTCTTCAGAGCAGCATCTGTGAATGACTTTTAGTGGCAGAAAAGTTTCTCTATTCGACATATGAAAGTGCAGTTTTGCCCTCCACCCCTTCGTTCTCCACAAACGGCCATCAATAAACCCCAAAGGTCACGCTGACTGACGTGTGATATGTGCTGTGTGTGTCTTCTGCCCATTCAAACCAGTTAGCTCTGTAGCTCGTATGCCTCCGTGGCACAGATCCAGTATCCCAGTTTAGCTTGTCATTGTATCCCCCAGCACTTCCCACACCCGCACACCCGTCCCACCGCCCCCCGACAGCCCCAGAGCCCTGCAGCTGCCCCGCGGAAACAGGTACCAAGGACAGTTATGTAACCAGGAACAGACCGAATCATTTATAATGACTCCATCTGAATCTCATGAGCAGGAGAGGCTGATGGTTAAATATCTCTGTGGGCTTAAAAAGCAAATGATGTGAAACTGAATGAAATAAATATTCTAATGTTGGTTTTCTGATGTTGTTGTCAGGAGTAGTAGAAAAATGTTTGAACACCATCAGTGTTTGAAGTCACATATGAAACTGTAGAGTTGGTGCAGGTTGTGTTTGACCAGCTGAAACTTACACAGCTCGATCACAATGATCAATCACAGATTCAAGATTTTTATTATCATGTGCACAACAATCACATGGGGCAGTCGCTGGCAATCAAAATGTTAAAAAATCACAACAGCTTTGCAAGAAATACAACCTGATGTTTGATTTTTGTTGAAAGGTGTTGATTCAGCTTTTTGAAAGTTCCTGTTAACTTGTCCACTGTCTGAACTTACAGTTGATGAAATGAATATAATTTGTGTTTTGATGCTTTGTGTGTGAGGAAGCAAACATGCATACAGGAAGTTGTGATATCCAAGAAGTTGACGTAGTTATGACGCGTCAAAGATAAGACGTTCATGATTTCAGCATCACGTTTTCCAAGCTGTTCGCGACGTATCAGTTGTGATTCCTCGATAACACTTTACATACTCTCTGAGACATTTCCATATAGTATCTTATAAACCGTCTGATAGCAGTCTTTGCGGCGAGGCCTCGGGGAGCAGTTGAGGGTTACATGCATTCACACATTCACACATGGGTGTTGCCAGGAACAACTGGCAGTCTTGGCCTCTGACGGCTTCCTCTGACGCACATTTGGATGTTTCTCTCGACATTAGACAGCATCTTAAAGCTCCGTAACTTGACTTTGTGCTTCTAATGCTGAGAAAGAAAGTGAAAGAAAACAGGAAACTAACTTTTAGCTGCACTTTTGTCGGTGTTTATCCTGCTATTGTTTTTCAAGACTTTATATAAGTATAAACGTAAGCTCATAAAACTCTCCTCTTTAGCAGCATGTGTACGGACATAAGCTCCAAAACTGAGAGGGACGTGAATGTCTCATGAAGGAGAGCACAGCTCCATCATGCCTAGTTTGACCTGGACTAAGTGTTTCAGATATACAAGTCCAGAACCAGAGCAGGAAAAAACATGTTAACAGTTTGAGGAGCCCACAAATAGACACAGGCATTTGTAAGACGACTCTGTCGATGTGTGCATGTTGAGTCCGTCACACGGTGAAAAGTGCTGCAACAAGCAGGCCCGAATGAGGAGGAGTGAAGGATCTTTATACTGAAAAAAACAGATTGTCTTTACCAAACATGTTGAGGAGGAGACAAAAGTGCTCCTGTGTGTAGTTAGCTTTACATCACTAAAACACTTTAGATCAGGGAAAGATTGTGGTTTATTGATCACTGTAAGTACTGAAATGTATTAAAAAAAGTTAACTCAGTACAGAAAAGGAACCATGCTGTGTTTACACATGAAGTGAAAGACAATAAAAGAACAGAAAATCCTGCTTTAGCTGTTGGAGCAGTTATTGTGTGCAAAATGTTTCGTGTGAACATTTCATGTTGAACAGCTGATAATTATAAACTTTTTGCTCATTAGGTTAATTAAAAAATCAACCAAAATGAACTTTAATGTCACATAAAGATGCACAAAACCTTGAATATATTTGCAGGGAGTTTTGTGGATGCACACTCCCGGTGATCAGTATGACGATATGATAAGTGATGGATAATGGGCAGATTAATTCATTAGATTAATGAACTATAAATAGAAACAGTAATATTGTAAAGATGCAGATGATCACAGGGTGCACATCTTAAACAAAGTGCCCTCGTATCGGTGGATGTTGATGTTGATGCTGGAGGGAATCACATTATTGATTATTTCACTGGGCGACATCACATGTTTCTGATCAAACTGTGGGATTATGTAACTGATGTATCCTGTATTTTGAATAATCTGAATTTCTGTGACTTGTGTGTGTATTGTGAAGGTGATGGTGGGGAGCTTTACTCTGAAACATGAGCTGTCGGAGCAACTCGTGAGCGGGGAGGCTGAGATGGCGGGGAATGGCTGGGGGGGGTGAACCGTGGATTTCTATCTTTATCACAGCTACACCAGGTCCTCCAATCTCCAATTCCACCGCTCCCGATTGAATTGCATTGAGTCAGCTGTCAGTTTGTCTGTCCCTCCTTCCATCCCTCTGTCCATTCATTCAGACTGAGAAAACTTTTCTTTACTAAAGCATAGGGCGAAGGGAGGAAGAAATAATCTTTAACCTGGGATTAATTCTCACAATCTGTGATGTGTAATTTCATGTTTATCTTCTCACAGATGTTTGTCTTCATGACTCGTTTCTGTCTCACCTTCATCACTGTCACAGTGTAAGGACCTGCAAAATCACAGAAACAAAAAAACACTGAGCTTTTTCAGAGATGATGCATAAATCTGTTCAGATTTTTCTTTTTGCTATGTGGTTGCACAGTGTGTGTGTGTGTGTGTGTGCACACCATTGTTCCCATTCATTCTATAAGTCATTCATTTCTATTTTTACATCAGTGTGATGTTGGCAAAGACAGCTGTAACATTTGAACTGTGCAGGTCTCCTCTGGTGTATGTGCGTGCATGTGTGCGTGCATGTGTGTGTGTGTTGTATTGTTGATCATGTGTGCCTTTGTGCATGTTTCCATGCTGTGCACCAGGCACACCTGTGTTCTTTTTTCATTGCTTATACATATGCATGTGCACACACACACACACACACTCACTATCACACACATCACACACACACACACACATATATATTTCCACACACACATATCTGGCTGCAGAGTCATTCCTTCCTTCCTGCTGTCGGCTGTCTGTTGGGTGTCAGTGGTGTTGAACTCGCCTCATCTCAGCATGGATCTCATTTTCTCTGCTTAGCAGCTTCTAACTCTCTCTAACGCACACACACACACACACACACACATTTACACACAAAAAACATCATAAATGAATTGAAAATATAAAGTTTCTGTCACAGGTGTCTGACTTATCTCATTATATGTGAACTGACAGTGACACAGTGATGAAGAAGACAAAGTGTTTGTGTGAGTGTAACTTTTATAATTATTAACAGAAATGATTTGTGCCACATTAAAGAGAGAAAAGGAAACACAAGCACACATTAACGAGTTAATAGTTAATGAGTGAATAATGCTGTACTTAAGAACAAAGACTTAACAGTTATTTTGAAGGTCAGGAGGGTTTATGAGGAGATTTAAAGGGCTGAAGTGATTTGGTCTGACTTAAATTTTCACTCAGGAGATTTTACATGATAATAATGTGTAAACTATGTCATTGAGAATCTAAATCTTTGATGAAAGTGCTTCGGCTCAGTGTGCAGTTATATGAAGAGAGTTGAAATATCTTCCCTCCAACAAATGAACAGTTTCTATTTTCTGCATCAAGGTCAAAGGTTGAGGAAAGAATGAGCCTCTGAGCTTTATGGGAAATATGTGATGTCTCTGCATATTTCAGTGACAAGAAGAGTTTACACCAATACTGCAAAGAGTCTCATTTTATTACAAAATCTTATTATTTTTATTATAAAAGTGTCTCCTAAATACCAAATATGCACACAGAACCTCTTAACCTTAAAAATAAGGGAAAGTCACTTTGAACAAAAATGTGAACTTCTCATATCACAAATGTTTATACTCTTTGTCTGACTTCTGTTTATTTAATCCTAAATCTTTATTCAATCTTGTGACATTTAAAAACTGCACAAACCTACAGTTTTAAAATATTCACATCATCTTTACCTGATAACTGTTAAATTCATTATCTTTTGATCAGATAGTTCCTGATTTATTTATTTTAATATTATCTTAGGAAAGATGCTGCTGTGACAAGTTTTGGGGTTTTGTTATATACATCAGAATCAGGAGTTTAATGTCATCCTGTATGTTTGAGTGTGTTCCTGTTCCTGACAGCACCACCGCCTTCCCCATTTTTAGATCCTCAGATTCAAAACAGAGCAGACCTTTACAGACCTCGTCCCATCAGTCGTCATGTTCAGGATTCAGACCTGTGTATAAAAACGCTCTGTGTCTGTGGGGGCAGCTCAATTTGTTTTGTTGTTTTCTGATCAAACTCACTTTCCCATAATCCTTGTCTCTCTTGCCTCCACAGCTTCAGCTGCATTTGATGAGCTGATTGAATTCTGCTGTTTGTTTCCGCTGCAAATTGAATCACGTCCATTGTTAATGTTAAAAAGCATTTTAACTTCTTATATCTCAGTACCACACTCGTCCTCTGCATGTACGGATTTGTTAAACTATTTAACATTGATTATCTGCACAACAAACGTCTTACTGAGACTCAGATCATTTTAGTGTCCCAAACTGTCGAGCAACAACAGCTGGAAGCCAGTGAATCTGATTTATGAAACTCTTTGTTATCTGATCATTTGTGATTTAAAGCATCATTTTGTAGAGGTTGGTTAAGAAGTACAAAGTAAGATCATCACAGATCATTTTAGACTTTTAGATTTATTTCACAGTAATAAAGGTACAAACAGGACAGAGAAAGTCTGACGCATCATTTAACTGTCGAGGACGCAGTAAAACTAAATGTTTATTTCTGTGCATTGTGTTAAAAAAAAGGATTACAGATCTTTAAGTTAGTTATCATGTTGTATTGATCAGTGATCAGTGGATCTATATAGTGTTCAGGAGCTGATCAGTGGTAAAGAAAATGTTTTTTTCTTCTTTCATCATCTGGCCTCTCAGCACCGTCACGTTCAAGCTGCTGTGATTTTCAGAGTGACTCTTTAATATTTCACACGTTCCTGAACATTTGACCCCCCTGAGTCTTATAGGTGTGTGTGTATGTGTGTGTGTGTGTGTGTTGAGCCTCTGGTTTGGGGGGGTCGTTTGTTTGGAGGCCTGCAGGAGCTTTCCCAGAGACAGGAGGCCTTATATGGCCAGGCCCTGCCTGCTCTCAGCTGGTGGAGCTTCTCTGCCCACCGGACAGCTGAGCCGTCCATCAGCCTGCTCATATAACTGCCTCACACACACACTCACACACACACACACACTCTCACACACACACTCACTCATACACACACACACACACACACACACACACACACACACTGTTTGTTGAGCTGCTCGGTGTCTCCCTCTGTGAATTTTTATTCCACTTGAGTTTCAGTGACGTCCTGGGAACATGTTGTTCGTGTGTGCAGATTGGATGAGGTGACAGCGAGCGCAGCGTGCAAACAGCGCCACCTACAGAAACATCCAGAGATCAGAGAGCCAGCGTGGATGAGGACAGGATGGATGAGGAGGAGTGAGGAATGAGGACAGACTCACAGACCTGCAGGCTGCTCGGTCAGAGGTCAAACATCAGCCTATATGTTGATGTTTTATTGTAGATTTGATTTTCTCATTTATTTTAATGGTGTTGCTGATTTAAACTGTGATTGTTTCTTTGAATGTGCATCGGTTTATTTCTGTATTTCACCTATTTTTACAGGCATGGTTGATCTTTGGAGAATAAATGTTGGAATCTTTGTATTTTATTTGCTTGGTGTCACTCTGTTGTTTTTTGATTGGTCAATTTATCTTTTAAATTCACATTGAAGCAGGAAAATAAGAAAATGTAATATTCTCTACGAGTAGTGGATTTATAGATAAATATATTCATATAACATATAGATGTATATAACACTGATGTAATCCCACCTTCATAAACATAATAATGTTCATTTTACTCTGAGACCTGGAGGCAGCTGTGACCTGACCTCTGACCTTTGACCCTGATAGTAATTTTTCTAATATTATACATACATATATAAACTAACCACAGTCGGCCATGTAAACAGAGTCAGACTCAGTTTGGAGTCCACCTGGAACAGAAATGTTCAAAGATTTTAAAAATGTCAGAATATTGATCCCCACATTTACAGTTTGTGTAAAAAATGTTTTGTGCTTCAAAAATCTATTTTTTTACAACACAAATTTTGTACCTGTTATATTTCAGGACAGAAGTTTGTGTCTTAAACACATGAAATCATGAAATCTTTCTTTCTTTCATTCTTTCTTTCTTTCTTTCACTGTATCTCCACACACAGACTTCAGTTTTCCCCAAGTCTTAAAAATGCCACAAAGGAAATGATGAAATGATGAATTGTTCTCCTTCACACACATTTTAGATCTTATGTCTTCATTTCATAGATGTAATAATAATGATTTCTGATGTTTAACTTTATTTACATCACTGATATTTATTCAAACATGTTTAACATTTAATCAACATATGATGATGAACAGCAGATTATTTACGTGTAAACCTCTTCATTAATTATTTATGTGTTTAAACTTCAAAATAAAATGTCAGTAACCACGAGCAACAGAGAGAGGGGGATCAATAACAATGAAAATAATCAATAATAATCATCAATAATAATCACCAATCACTTAAAAACACGTTTCATTTAATCAAAGAACTGAGTAAAATAAAAATATCTTATTAAATATGTACATTATTGTGTGTGTGTGTGTGTCCCATGAAATCAAAGTCAAAGTAAATTTGATAATCAGTCATCAATAATCACCAATAACGATCAATAGTTTCCTTCCCCTGCAGGCAGTTCATCTGCCCCACAGATAGGTGGCCTCCTCCCGACAGGACACCAGGCCGGCCCCGGTGCCGCGGTGCATTGTGGGACATTTGGGATCAGGTAAGCTCCTCAGACTCATCAATCACCAGTTTTATAAACAAACCAAAACAGGAAGCTGTGAGACTCTGCCTTCAGAATAAAAGCGGTAATCCTTTATTAATCCCTCAACGGGGAAATCTGCAGTGTTACAACAAAGAGCAAAAACAACAGACAAAGAAAAAAGATCAAATAAATAAAAACAATAAATACAATAAGAATAATAAACGGAAAAGACAAATTTACACTTTTGAAATTTACATTTATATTTACATGGTGATAAATTTTAGTTTTACTTAAATTAGACTCATCAGTCAGATTATTCTGATGATTTTTATAATCATTTATAGTGTTTTATTGTTCCATTTGTTGTCAGACAGCAGGATAAACTTCAGTCTGACAACAAAGGCTGACCGTCAGCGTTATAAATGAATCATCAAATGTTCCTTCAAAACACACACGTGTGAAACTACTACAAAACATGTAATAATATGAGATTAACAGATTATATACAGCATACAATATTTAACTCTGAGATAGTATAAAATATGGTATAAATAGTAGTATAGTTTAAGTAATGATAGTATAAAGTATAAAGCTGCATAAAATGGAAATAGTGAAGCACTTTGTCATTGTTCTTCTGTGTACACAAGCTCATTTTCATTTATGTATATAGTGCAGTATTTCATTTTATTTCGCCTATTATTTATTTCATCTGTTCTCACTTTGTATTTTATCTTATTTCATATAATATTTCCAGCACGTCACTGTATAGTTAAACCTGAGTTTACCCACATCTGACTAATAAACCTGAAACTCATCATCATTAATGCTACTTTAATTTTGAAGGTGCTTTCCGGATGTGGACCGTGTGGTGGTGCTGATGCTGCGGATTGATGCTGCTGACTGACAGGAGGAGCTGACAGTCCGGCAGGTGGATCAGAGTCTGGACCTGAGCGACACACCTGTCCCACAACAAACACACACACAGGTACACACACACACACACAGGTACACACACACAGGTACAGACAGCGGGATGAATGACTAACAAACAACAACAACAACAACAACAACAACAGCTGAGAGGAGACAAACAGACCGAGCCGGAGCCGGACGGAGCAGGTCGGCTATAAATAACTCTGAGTGTGTGTGTGTGTGTGTGTTTGTGTTTACATCGTGTCGTAGAGCACACACACACACACACCTGTCTCCAGGAGTTTTTGTTCTCTTTAAATGATCAGAATAAAGAGATCGATCAGAATAAAGAGATCGATCAGTATTGTTCTTGATCTGATGGAAACACGAGGCCTGATGCAGCCTCACACACACACACACACACACACACACACACACACACACACACACAGAGTGAATATATGCTTGTTTATATTTAATATATATGTCATTAATGTGATATTAATCAATCAGCTTCATTTCTACAGCACATTTCATCCGTATTGACTCAGTGTGCATCTAAATAAAAGTAAATAAAAGAAGCAACAGAACAAACATTATAAAAACATGTAAGATTAACAGATACTTAATCTATAAATAAATATATAAATATAATGCAAAGTAAAACATATAAAACATGTATTATCAGGTCTTACAATAGAAACTGGTGGATTAAGATGAGAAAGAATTAAATGAAAAGAATAAAAATATATATAATAATAAGAATAAAAATTCTGATTCTAGCAGTGTGCTGTAGCAGTGTGATGTGTTTATAAGATTACAAAAGAGACTAAAATCCATTTTTCTGTATTATTCTGTGATAAACAGTATTTTCTGTCACTGCATGAATAATTAGATTTATTTGAGGAGTGTGAACACACTTAAGAGATCTGAAGCTGCTGTTAAACACACAACAGTTAGAAATAAAGAAAGAAATGAACTCGTATGATGAGTAACGTGTTTACTGACTGTAATCTGTGTTTAGTTCCACTTTTATCATCACTTCTCCTTTAACATCAGATCAGAAAAGAGGAAACTGGAAACTGGAAACAGAATCAGGTTTATTACCAAGAAGGTTTTCACATACGAGGAGTTTGTCCTGGTTTGTTGGCGCAGAACAATTAATAACATAAGATGAAACTTTATTGATCCCATATCAGGGAAACTTGTCACAGCAGCTCAGACAGCTAAGACAAAAATAAAAGGAGTACAAAAGTAGATATAAATATTAAGGTAAAAATGTCATCAAACACTATAAACATAGTAAATACAGTTTATACATCCTCCATATATACAAAGTATTTACTATTTACTTAATATAGTGTGTATTAAAATATATGACAGGATGAAAACAAGTTCTGAGAGTCAGAAGCATAAATTCATTTTAAAATAGGTAATAAAACCTAAAATATAAATACTACTACAAAAACTGCTGATACTATTAATCCTCCTACAGCCTTTACTGTTACTGCGATGCTGACGTCTCGTCTGCGCCCTCCTCTTCAGTGTTTGTGACAGGAGGAAGGAGGAGGAGGAGCCATGCTGTCGGCGGAGGAGATCCTGTGCAGCACGCAGCAGGTGATCGCGGGGTTGGAGGCGCTGAGGGGGGAGAACCGCAGTCTGCTGGAGAGCCTGCAGGAGGCGCCGGAGAGCCGGCCAGCGGCGGAGAGCGGCAGCGTGGAGCAGGAGAAGAGCGGCATCATCCGCCAATCACTGGAGAGGATAGAGCTGGGGCTGAGCGAGGCACAGGTACGAAGACCAGGACATACACACACGACTACACCCAACTACACACAACTGCAAAACTACACCAACTACACACAACTACACACAACTACACACAACTACACCCAACTACACTAACTGCAAAACTACACACAACTACACAATAACTACACACTAACTACACCAACTACACCACAACTACACCAACTACACTAACTACACACACACACAACTACACACAACTACAAAACTACACACAACTACACACCAACTACACACAACTACCAGCAAAACTACACCAACTACACACACAACTACACACAACTACACAAACTACACACTACACACAACTACTACACACAACTACACTACACAAAACTACACAACTACACAACTACACTAACTACACCTAACTACACCAACTACACCAAACTACACCCAACTGCAAAACTACACCAACTACACACACAACTACACAAACTACACACAACTACACACTACAACTACTACACTACACACACAACTACACTAAACTACACTGCAACTACACCCAAACTACAAACTACTAACTACACCAACTACACCAACTACTACACTAACACCAACTAACCACACTAACTGCAAAACTACACAACTGCAAAACTACACCAACTACACACACTACACACAACTACCAACTGCAAAACTACACCAACTACACAACTACACCAACTAACTACACAAAACTACACAACAACTACACCAACTACACACTACACTACACACAACTACACAACTACAACTACACACAACAACTACACCCAATAACTAACACACAACTACACACACAATACACACCCTAACTACACTAACTACACACCAACTGCAAAAACTTACACAACCACACCATACTAACCAACTACAAAACTACACCAACTACACCCAACTACACAAACTACACCAACTACACAAACTACACCAACT
The DNA here is from genome assembly GCA_023238725.1 of Scortum barcoo. Classification (NCBI taxonomy): domain Eukaryota; kingdom Metazoa; phylum Chordata; class Actinopteri; order Centrarchiformes; family Terapontidae; genus Scortum; species Scortum barcoo. The sequence continues at coordinate 733,635 of CM041552.1, read as the reverse complement.
AACTACACACTTGCAAAACTACACAACTACACCCAACTGCAAAACTACACCAACTACACACAACTACACCCAAAACTACACCAACTACACACAACCACACAAACTACACCAACTACACACAACTACAAAACTACACCAACTACACACAACTACACAAACTACACTACACCAACAACTACACACTAACAACTACACTAACTACACAGCACACCAACTACATGCAAAACTACACCAACTACACCAACTACACACAACAACTACAAAACTACACAACTACACAAACTACACACAACTACTACAACTACACCAACTACAAAAACTACACACTACACACAACTACACTACTACACAACTGCACACAATTCAACTACACCAACTACACCAATAACCGCACACCTACTACAATTCTGCCCCAATACAACCACAACTAACCACAACATCAACTACAACTTTAACCACACCAACTACAAAACTACAACACTACACCAACACACACCTAACTACACAAAACTACACAACTACACCACACAACTAACTACACTAACTACACAAAACAACTACACCAACTGCAAACTACAAACTACACCCAACTACACAACTTACACACAACTACACCAACTACACTAACTACACCACAACTGCAAAACTACACCAACTACACACACAACTACACAACTAACTACACACAACTACACTAACTACACAACTACACAACTACACCCAACTACACTACAACTACACACAAACTACACAAACTACACCAACTACACACAACTACACAACTACACAACTACACAAACTACACAACTACACACTACACACCAACTACAACTACACAACTACACAACTACACCCAACTAACTACACCAACTACACAACTACACACCAACTACACTAACACAACCCAACTACACAACAACTACACAACTACACACAACTAACCACAACCAACTACAACTACAACTACACACAACTAACTACACCCAACTAACTACACCAACTACACAACTACACCAAACTACACCAACTACACACAACTACACCAACTACACAACCAACTTACACACAACTACACCAACTACACACCAACTAACTACACACAACAACACACAACTACACTAACTACACCAACTACACATGACTACACCCAACTACACACAACTACAAACTACACCAACTACCCAACTACACACAACTGCACACAATGCACACAACTACACCAACTACACACACAACTACAACTGTGTACATCAACTACAAAACTTCACTACACTAACTACAAAACTACACCCAACTACACACCCAGCTACACCCAACTACATCAACTACACAACACACACATACACACAAACTACACACAACTACACACAACTACACACAACTACACCAACTACACCAATACACACAACTACACACAACTACACTAACACACAACTACACCAACTACACCCAACTACACCAACTACACCAACTACACGACTACACCAACTACACGTGACTACACGCAACTACACACAACTCCACTAACTACACCAACTACACACAACTTCACCAACTACACTAACTACACCAAACTACACACAACTACACATAACTACACCAACTACACGACTACATGTGACTACACGCAACTACACACTACTACACTAACTACACAACTACACAACTACACAAATCAACTACACCCAACTACACAAATTATACTACACAACTACACTAACTACACAAACTACACAACTACACTAACTACACCAACTACACAAACTACACCAACTACACAACTACACACAACTACACACAACTACACCAACTACACCTAACTACACACAACTACACACAACTACAAAACTACACCCTACAAAACACACCTACACACACAACTACACAACTACACCAAACTAACCACAACTTACACACACTGTAATTACACAATTACCACACGAACTAGTTTGGTGTAGTTGTGTAGTTTTTCCAAGATACCTGAGGAAAAGTAAAAAAGAAACAAAAAGACGAACATCATGCAGATTATTAAAACCACAGGAAGACCTGCAGCACCGCACACACACTTTATTATAAATACACAACTCATCACCATCAGAGGAGTTTAATCCTCCGTACCGGCTGGAAAAAGCTCAGATGTCTTCAGATTTATTAGACCAACTATTAATTGAAAGTCTGATAAAATAAAGGTTATCTGTTGTCTGTTGTACCTGCTGATCAAAATCAGACGTCTGATTGGCTGTAAAGATCAAAATGTCCTTGTGATGAAGGAGTTGCACTTAAACTTCCTCATTCTTTGTGTCTGTTAAGTTTTAATTCTGTTTTTACTATATCTATATATAGTAAATATATATACTATATATACTATATCTGTTTTGTTTCCTCCAGGTGATGATGGCGCTGTCGGCTCACCTGGGTTCACTGGAGGCGGAGAAACAGAAGCTTCGTGCTCAGGTGAGTATCTGAAGAGGTGAAGATCAGGCGGGAGATTCTCTGACGCTGAAGTTTGGAAGTGTCGCAGGTTTTAGGAAATTAAACATCCTGTTTGTTTCATATCTGAATCACAAGCCAACAGTCCTTCACTGTTTTCTGTCGGTCACTCAAAGTTCATCCTCTTCTTCATCTCCATCCTCTCTCCTCTTCCTCCATGTCATTTTACCGTTTCTCTCTTTCCCCTCCCTGTTTCCTTCATCGTCTTACCTTCCCTCATCTCCATCCTCTCCTCTCTTCTCCGTTTTCTTATTCTCTTCCTCACCCTTTCTTGTCACCTCCTCTCCCGTCTCTTCCTGTCTCTTCCTGTCTCTTCCTCTCTTCTCGTCTCTTCCTCTCTTCCCGTCTCTTCTCTCTTCCTCTCTTCCCGTCTCTTCCTCTCTTCCCGTCTCTTCCTCTTCCTGTCTCTTCCTGTCTCTTCCTGTCTCTTCCTGTCTCTTCCTCTCTTCTTGTCTCTTCCTGTCTCTTCTTGTCTCTTTCCGTCTCTTCCCTCTTCTTCTTTTCGTCTCTTCCTGTCTCTTCTTGTCTGTCTCTTCCTGTCTCTTCTCTGTCTCTTCCTGTCTCTTCCCTCTTCCTGTCTCTTCCTGTCTCTTCCCTCTTCCTGTCTCTTCCCTCTTCCTTCCTGTCTCTTCCCGTCTCTTCCCTCTTCCCGTCTCTTCCCGTCTCTTCCCGTCTCTTCCCGTCTCTTCCCGTCTCTTCTCCGTCTCTCTCTTCCCGTCTCTTCCCGTCTCTTCCCGTCTCTTCCTCGTCTCTCTCTCTTCTCTCTTCTTGTCTCTTCTTCTCTTCCTTCCGTCTCTTCCTCTCTCTTCCTCTCTTCGTCTCTTCCTCTCTTCCTGTCTCTTCCTGTCTCTTCCTGTCTCTTCCTGTCTCTTCCTGTCTCTTCCTGTCTCTTCCTGTCTCTTCCTGTCTCTTCCTGTCTCTTCCTTCGTCTCTTCCTGTCTCTTCCTGTCTCTTCCCTCTTCCTGTCTCTTCTCTCTTCCTGTCTCTTCTCGTCCTTCCTCTCCCTGTCTCTTCCTGTCTCTTCCTGTCTCTTCCTGTCTCTTCCTGTCTCTTCCTGTCTCTTCTCGTCTCTTCTCGTCTCTTCTCGTCTCTTTTCGTCTCGCCTCTCTCTCGTCTTCTTTCCTTCCTGCCTCTCGCCCTTCCTCTTCTCTGCCTCTCTTCTTCTGCCTCTCTCCGCCCTCTTCCCTGTCTCTTCCCGCTCCCTTCCCGCTCTCTTTTTCGTCTCTTCCTGTCTCTTCCTGTCTCTTCCTGTCTCTTTCTCGTCTCTTCCTGTCTCTTCCCGTCTCTTCTCCGTCCTCTTCCTTCGTCTCTTCCGCTCCTCTCTCTTCCTCTGTCTCTTCCCTGCCTCTTCCGTCCTCTCTTCTTCGTCTCTTCCCGCTCCTTCCTGCCTCTCGCCTCTTCTCGTCCTCTTCGCCTCTTCCTGCCTCTTCTCCTCCTCTTCGCCTCTTCCGCCTCTTCCTTCGCCTCTTCCGCCCTCTTCCGCTTCTTTCTGCCTCTCGCCTTCTCGCTCTTCTTCCTGCTCTTCCTGTCTCTTCCTGTCTCTTCCTGTCTCTTCCTGTCTCTTCCTGTCTCTTCCTGTCTCTTCCTCTCTTCTCGTCTCTTCCTCTCTTCCCGTCTCTTCCCGTCTCTTCCTGTCTCTTCCCGTCTCTTCCTTCTCTTTTCGTCTCTTCCTGTCTCTTCCTTCCTCGTCTCTTCCTGTCTCTTCCTGTCTCTTCCTCCTTCTGTCTCTTCCTGTCTCTTCCTCTTCGTCTCTTCCTTCCTGTCTCTTCCTTCCTGTCTCTTCCTCGTCTCTTCCCCCTCGTCTCTTCCCTCTTTCGTCTCTTCTCTCTTCTCGTCTCTTCTCTCGCCTCTCTTCCCTCTTTTCGTCTCTCAGGTGCGTCGTCTCTGTCAGGAGAATCAGTGGTTGCGGGACGAGCTGGCCAGTGCTCAGCAGCGTCTGCAGGACAAAGAGCAGGAAGTGGTCACGCTGGAGGAGCAAAACAAACACCTGCAGTTCATGTCGTCTATTCGTAAATACGACCAGGAGGAGCCGCAGCTGGTGAGGAGATACTGCAGACACTCAGATACATTCATATGTGTGTGTGTGTGTGTGTGTGTGTTCAGGGAGGAGTCTTTTTGCTTTTTTTGTTGGACACATTTCAGCATCAGGTCTTCTTCTGGATGTGTTTGTTCAGTTAAATCTTAATCTAAAAGCTGAGAACGTTTTCTGAAGACTTTATGAATCAGTCAGGACAAACTTCAGTCAGCATTTAAACTGCTGTTAAAGCTGCAGAAAGTTTTCATGTTGACCTCCAGAACATGAAGACCGTGAAAAACATGCAGCCCGACACCTTTTAAAGTTTTTATGACTGCTGTGTTTGTTTCTTTTTAAACATTTGAAATCTTTTCCCATCAGCACCGTTCAGTATAACACATCTTTGTCAGGCATCGTGATGTCCATATTCAGAAAACACAACATCATTTTGATAATCGACAGACAGTTTTTAGATGGTGCTGCTAATCTTGTATGAAGTTTGTCAAATGTTCAGCAGGCAAATGACATTTAAAGCAAAGAGGAGGAACGATGCAAACCACCAGCCATGCTCCTTAGTTTGACAGAAGAAGTGCTGAATGTTTCTTTAACACTCAGCAGACGTGAACAACATGATTTATTATTATGATGTCAGTCAAATATTCGCTCTGCTCTCAGCTCTGCTTTTGTCTCCTGATTGAACTCTTTCTTGTTTGCTGCTGTCATGGAGTTGATAAAAACACTAAATAATGTAGAAAATCTGCTGTAAAATCATATCTGGGGACTAAAAGAGTCTAGAAAGCTCATAAAGCCACTGAGTTGGTGCAGGTTTGTCTCTGTGAGCCGTCCTTTTACATCACATAGTGTTATTATTTGTTAGCATAAAAACTTTGATTAGTTGAGCTTTAATAATAAAATATGTTTGTCAGTTAGTTTCAAATCAGAGTAGACACCTTTATTAACATTTACTGTGAAATATCAAGAATATTATGAGATCATTTATCTGCCATTCTGCCTTCGTCTCTCACTTCAGGATGACAAAGACACGTCGTCCACCAAAGAGTCTCTGGACGACCTTTTTCCCACCGAGGACGAGGAGCAGTCACAGAGTAAGACTTTCTCTGACCTGCAGTAACCTTTACATTCACAGCTTAATAATAAATATTAATATCTGGGCATCATCACTAAACATAGTTTGCGCTGTTGAACAAACTCAGGGCATGTCTGTGTTTCTTTTGAGTAAAGTCTCTTCACACACAGCAAAGACATTTCAAGCTCCCGTGTCAAATTCAGCGTCCACATCACGAGCAGCGATTACGAGTTTACATCACATGATGGAGCCTCAGATCAGCATCTCTGCTGACAACACGTTAACAGGATCATTGAATTCATTTCTCATCCAGATAAATTTGTGTTTGAAAGCAGCAAGAATTTATTTGTTAATCTTGTATGAAGTTTTCTCTTATAACAAGAGTTCAGTTTTAAATGTACTTTAAGATGAAACTTTACAGTTAATGGACATGATTTCATTCATTTACTTACATTAATTAAACTCAAACATACATTAAATGTGATTGATGGCTCACATCTTGGTCTGATCTCACTTCACTTTCTCTCAGAGGAATTTAAAGGTGAGTTTCTCTCTGTTTGTGTCTTCGTTGCTGCTCAGTGTCTCAGCCTCACCACAGCAGCGCGGCGGCTGCAGCTCAGCAGGGCGGATACGAGATCCCCGCCCGCCTCCGAACGCTCCACAACCTGGTCATCCAGTATGCCTCGCAGGGACGGTACGAGGTCGCCGTGCCGCTCTGCAAACAGGTGAGAGGACCTTCGCCTCCAAACGCCAGATTTATTCATATACCTCAATGTGACGACGCCTCATGTGACCCTCTTTGTCCTCAGATCAGAAAGAAAAGTCTGAATTTGTCTCCTGATTAAAATAATGTCTCTGCAGGCGTTGGAGGACCTGGAAAAGTCGTCGGGTCACATCCACCCTGACGTGGCCACCATGCTCAATATACTGGCACTGGTGTACAGGTGAGGCAGTTACCATGGCAACAAAACCACAACATCTAGAGGAAAGATCAAATCCTCTGCCCCACATAGTGATTAACATCCTCTAATTACATGCCCCCGCGCATTTTTTTGAGGTTTTTAAGGCTTTTAATTCTGATAAATTTAACATATATTATTACATTATTCTTTCTTGATGAACACCATAAGTAAATTAGTAATAACTTTTCTAATCTGAACGCTAATTCAATAAAAAACAATAAAGAAATAAGGGTGTTAAAATGGAAATCATTAATGATAAAGCTAAAGTTGTTCAACAGGTGTGATTGTATGTGAAATGTGAAATGTTTGATCTGACAGACGTTTTTCTCTGCAGAGATCAGAACAAATATAAAGAAGCTGCCAACCTGCTGAACGACGCGTTGGCCATCAGAGAGAAAACACTCGGACTGGACCATCCGGCCGTACGTTAACAACGCAGCTGACACTTTTATTAAACCTGAATTATGTTGGATTAGTTTGATTTGACTTTTGTTGATTTACAGTTTAAAACTTTTCACCTCTTTGTCAGAAGGAGAAGTGTTTGGTCTCATCACATCCTGTCGGGAGGACGTATTATTATAACAGATATCTGAGCCTCTGTTGTTGTTGCTGCTCTTTTTTATCTTCCCATTGTTCGCTTTGAACTTTGTTCAGTGTAGGTTAGGTCAGACTCACTGAGCTGGTGTGTGTGTGTGTGTGTGTGTGTGTTTGTACAGGTGGCAGCGACACTCAACAATCTGGCGGTGCTTTATGGGAAACGAGGAAAATACAAGGAAGCAGAGCCGCTGTGTAAAAGAGCTCTGGAGATCAGAGAGAAGGTGAGAAATACTTTTCTATTTCTATTTCTGCATTAACAAGGCGCCTGAGAATCCTTTAAACCTAACCAAAGCTAAACTTCACACTAATCTGATCTAATCCAAGTTTGAAATGTAAACCCAAATCCTGATCGACTGACTGAAACTTTAGTTTAAAACCATTTTTGAGGAGTGAAATCACAAAAACGTCTTCACGTTAGAGAGTTAATAGTTCAGTTCATAAAACTCTTCATTAATTCAAATTCGAGTGTTTTTACTTTTTTATACTGGAAGTTATATTTTACTACAAATACTTTTGCTCAAATACAGTTTTTCATGCAGGACTGTCACCTGAAACAGTATTTTTACAGTTTTGTTTTTTTACTGTGTGTGTCAGAGTGTGTGTCCACCTCTGAGCCGACACACAGCCCTGCAGTGAACCAACGTCGGGATGTTTCGTGTGTCTGCTGTGTGGAAAGAATCGAGTATTTTTTAATGCTCGGTGTGTTTTGTGTCGAAGGTTTTGGGTACCGACCATCCGGACGTGGCGAAGCAGCTGAACAATCTGGCTCTGCTGTGTCAGAATCAGGGGAAGTACCAGGAGGTGGAGCAGTACTACGAACGCGCTCTGCACATCTACCAGAGCAAACTGGGGCCGGACGACGCCAACGTGGCCAAGACCAAGAACAACCTGGTGAGACCAAAGCCTCCACAACCAGATCTCAGAGCAGGACTGTAGAAATCTCAACTTTTATAACATTTCTGCCAATGAAACCTCTCTTCCTGTTTGTTCGTCCCCTCAGGCATCGTGCTACCTGAAACAGGGCAAATACAGACAAGCTGAAGCTCTTTACAAAGAGATCCTGACCAGAGCTCATGAAAAGGAGTTTGGATCTGTAGAAGGTACAAAACTGCAGCAGAAATTAGTTTATGTTTTACTGTGAATTTGACATTTTGGTTTCTTACATGTCAGCAACCACAACCCACCAATAAGATCTCATTTTACTACAAAAACACCAATCATCAAACATTTTTTAATGAGTGCATGAAGAAAACACATTTTATCTAAAAGCACAGCTTTGAATATTACAGGTGAATATTAACAAACCAAACAAAGTCAAACTGTTTCACTTTGATCAGACGGTCAGAAAACTACAGTCGCGCAGGTAAAGAAAACTCATTAAGTCAACTGATGCAGATCTACAGTTTTCTCCATCTCATGTTTGCAGAGTCATGAGTCACAGAAAGCTGCAGGTCAACTTTTCATCTGGAAAAAAAAATCTATAAAATGACACAGCTCTCACTACAGAACTGCAGAAAGAAGAATCTAGGGTTGTAAACACAGAAAGTTTCATCAGTGACAAACAAACAGTTTTTACTGTTAAAGTTCACATGAAAGCTTTAATGTGAGAGATCAAATCCAAGTATGATATTCAAAGTATGATGTAAATATAAAAGCAGAGGAATGAACACCATCTTGTTGAGATCTTGTTTTTTCATTCGTTGCTTCCCTCCATCCGTCCGTCCGTCCTCCAGGCGACGGTCGGCCCAGCTGGTCGGGGGCCGAGGACGGCGGCTCCGGTCAGGACGGACTCAGCAACCTGAAGCGAAGTGGCTCCTTCACAAAACTCAGAGAGTCGATCCGCCGAAGCAGCGAGAAGCTGGTCCGCAAGCTGAAAGGAGTCGGGATGGAGGAGACGAGCCCGAGGAGCGCCGGGTAATATTCAGTCAGCGAAGACAGAGACTGTGTGCTGAAGGAGCTTCAGGACGTTCACTCTGCTGTTAATGGTCGTTTGTCAGTCAGCAGTAATGTACCCGGCATAAATAAAACATCAGTTTTACTCAACTTAAGTTTATTTCACTTAAAGCGATGAGACACCTCCTCTTCTGTTCAGGGTCAAATTAACACATTCACTTAAAATGAGCCTGATCAGTGGTAAGGATTTGTATTTAATATTAATAATGATGATAACACCATTTAACACCAGCAGAAGAAGTTTGACACTGAAAAAATACTTTATAGTTTTTCTGGATTTTCAAACTTTAAAAAGGCTCCATTTTTAAAGGAGGGTTTAAGAAATGATCCATGTTGGATAATTATCCTTCAGAAAGCTTCTTTTTTTAAATATTGGTGGCTCTCTTAGGTTTTTTTAAAGAAGTTTGTCATATTTAGTATTTAGATCAAGAACTCGTTAGATTAATTAATAGATGGAGGCACTTTCAGACAGCTAAACCAGATTTGGCAGCGGTTCGTGTCCCTCCAGCTGTTTTATGTATATGTATTATGTTGTATTAATGAATGTAGTATTATAACGCCTTTTTAAGATGAAGATGGTGTTCTGTTTTCAGGATGAAGAGGGCGAACTCTCTGAACGTGCTGAACGTTGGAGCCAGAGAAAGTCAGGACGGCGCCCAGGTGAGCTGTCGTGGTTTAATCTGCTCACAGGTTTTAATTCAGTCGTTTATTTGGTGATAAATTGTGTTTCTGGACAGCAAAATGTAGATTCAGTTCTGTGGACGTTTTGAGGATACGGTGAGTTAACTACGAGTACGAAACCAAATATTGGTCCATTTAAATTTTTTGTCTTCTGGCGATGAAATTTTATAATTTTTTGAAAGAACCTCTATAATTTTATAAAAGAAATCAAATGAATATTTTATTTAGTCAGTCGTGTCTTTGTCTAAATTACTAATACTGACGTGTGTAATTATCATCATTAAGTGATTCAGATAGCTTTAACTTTATCTGGACGACCACTCACACAGATCTGTAACACGTTAACACGCGTGTTCGATCCCCGGCTCGTCCAGTCTGCACGTCGAAGTCACCCTGGAAAAAAGCCCTCAAACTGCTCCATCAGTGTGTGAATGATTTGTATTTTAAGTTCTTTGAGCTGTTGAAATACCAGAAAAAGTAGAAAAGCTCTTTATTATCTTAAATCCATTTACTGAACGTCCACTTTGTGTTTTTGTTTTGTTCCTCAGTCGAGCTGTTTGACAGACGTGCGAGCTCTGAGCTCGAGCACACAGAGCCTGACGAGACGAGGCTCCCTGGGCATGGAACAGCAACACACACACACACACACACACACACACACACACACACACACACACACACACACACACACACACACACTCTCTCTCTGTAGGTCATCTGGATTCCCGACACTTCACCACGCTTCCATATTTGTTAATTATCTCACATTTTAAAAAGTTAAAAGAAACAAACCCTTTCCTTGATGTTTCCCAGTTTGCTCAATAATTCGACATATTTGTCTCCATACAGTCACAGAAACTTGTGGCTCTCATATTTACGTTAATGTACACTATAACTTTTTGTTCCTGTTCACTTGAAATGTAAAATCATTCCTTCCTGGTTTCAGGTCAGAAACAAATTCAGTTTATAAGTTAACTATTTAACCTGACAGAGAACAGAAACTCCTTTCAGACCAGCTGAAAGAACGTCAGCGTTTACACGGTGTGACGTCACCGTATTTTCATGAACGTCGTTTGCTTTGGAGGTTTCGGCTGTTTCTTACAGGTACTGAACCTTTTTTAGGTACATTTTTATTGGTAAGACTAAAAAGACTGGAGTTATTTATGTTTTAAATGAAAAGCAGGCATGTTGAAATGACAGATTCTATTTTTAAAAAGTTTCTCTCGAATCACGTGAAGTTGTTGTTCGTCAAAATGTAAATTTGGTTTATGTGGAAGAAGTTTCTGCTGTTAAAGAAGTTATTTAAACGTGTTTTGCCTTGTAAAATGTGCAGGTCATCCTAAATTATATTTTCATATAGATAAAATATAATTTATACTTCAGCTGTTTTTGCACCAAAGTCCAGTTCTGTCATTCCACTTTACGAGAAGGACCAACTTTTTATAACTAAAGAAATCCAAAAAACCAAACACCACCAGCACGACAAAATGAACGACACATCTGTTGTTTTTGCACGTATATCAACATGTTCTCGACCAATCAAACTCTTCATTCAGTATCCAGCAATAATATGTTTGTTGCATTGTGAGTTTTTAAGTTTATTCAGAAAATAGTTTGAAGCTTTCTGGATATCTGAAGTTCTCGTTGTGTGCCTGAGTCGATGTTTGAAGACTTTGAACTGGCCTTGGATTGAAGAGACTCACTTAGACGATGAAGTTTTACTCAAAGCGGCTTCATCTCACGACGCTGTGGAGGACTGTGCACAAAGAAGGGAAACGTCCTGGGTGGTGAATTTAGGCAAACACATCTGTGAACGTTCAAAATGTTTCAGCAAACGAATAGACGCCATCTGCCCGAGCCAGAAGCTAACATGCAACGTTAGTTAGGCCGACCTGTGAGGTGAAAACTGGACGACGACTCCAGAGAGAAACATCTGTACGCGATGAAGAAGTGACCAGATGTTTGTGAGTTTGTTTTGCAACCTCTCTGTGGTTAACGTAGCATGAACAGCCGGCCGATTGAAGTATGTCCATCATCTTTTAATTTTACATCCATGCTTATTCACTGAAATGCCTGAAACCCACAACTTACTGCAAGTCTCTACTATAAATAGTAAACTAGCTTTTAAAGACAGGTAGATTTCTTTGTGCTTTTTTTTTTTTTTAATTTGTTGTAGAAAGAATTACTTGAAGTAGATTGGACAGATGTGGTGATTTCAACACTTCCTGCTTATGTACAACGACAGAAGCATTAAATAAATATCTATCGTGTAAAACTCGGGAATGTTTAACGTGAGGACACAGAAATGAGAGTGCTGCTCCCTGAAATTAAAACCAGACACTCGTTTTTTGTTCCTGTTCACCTTATTCTCCAACGATGAAGAACTACTGACTGTTTGCTGTTTGTGGTAGAAAACGTCCCTGCGGTTTGTTTTAAGGGCTGAAAATGTTAGTTACTGTAAAAAAAACTACAGTCTGTTAAAGAAACACTGAATGTTACACATAAAATGGGATAACGTGTAGAAACTGGACCATATCTCCTCTGAAGCTGTTTATTCTGATAAATATGAATGTTTGTATTTTATATATTTGAAGACTTGAGCTGAAATAAATTACAATCAAATGTTAAAAGTCTAAAAGTGTGTGTTTAGTGTGTTTAAATGGAAATATTACAGTTTGTGTTGAGAAAAAGCAGATGAGAGAGAAGAGGCGACAAAAATCTTAAATATTCAAGAATTTTATCAACCATCTGTCTCCTTTTTCAGGGTGGAAAGACCTTTTTAAAATATGAAATCCAGATTTTAACAAGAAGAAAAAACACAAGCTAACGCTGTTAAATACAAACATTTATATTCAAACGTCCATGTGGAGTATAAAATGAGAGTATGTACACTTGCAGTGGTCTTGCCAGTATGACAGACGTGATACGAAGCGATGTGACGCCCACAGATGGAAAAACGTTTCTGATGACTGTTAAAGAAAACACACGTCTGAAACTAAACATCAGATCTCCTCCTTTTTAAATCAGCATGTGTTCATAACTTTTGGTTCACAAACTGCAGCGCTCAGAAAATGTTGGTTTATAGTTAAATGTTACATCAAAGTCTGTTGTTGGTGTGTGATATTTTCTATAGTATAAACACTGAGTGAACTAAATATTTAAACCATCTCCATAAAACTGCAGGATCCTTCTCCCAACATGCACCACTGTTTGTTAGCAAATCTTCACACATGCTGCTGAAATGAGTCTCATTTTTAACAGCATCAAGTCAAAGTTTACAGAATATTTCAGCTGAGTTTTGTACATGATTTCTGTCACTGCCATTTATTTTATTTCCAACATGCAAACCACTTATTGAAAGTTGAACATGGTGCTGAGTTACATGCTGACTTTAGCACGTTATGATCAAAAATAAAATCCTGCAGTTTGTGTCGTCTCAGTGAAATGAAATACTGATTATTTGTGTCCTTTGTGAGGCTCAGACGTTTGGAGGAGTTTATCTGATGTAAGAGCTGAGAACGAGCCTGAAATCATTTCATGGTTTGTTTGCTCTGCAGAGAAAATAAGTTCAAATAAACGTGGAAGTTTGATCGACTTCTGGTCAGAGCAGTGATGATGTCGTAACCTGTCGTAGCAGGTCGCCGTGGTGACGGCAGCTTCAGGTCTGATGAGCGAGCTGAGTGATTTTTTGCAGCATCTCCTCCGACTCCAGCTGCTCCAGAGTCAACAGAGACAAACCCAGCTGGTCCTCCTGGGGGGGGCAGAGAGACGATTAGAGGGGAGAGGAAAGAGAAAAGTTGACGCTTTAGTTAATCATCCTGTTCACCTGTTAGTGCTGCTCTACATAACTGAAAATTCAATAGAAGAAAATAAGAAGCTGTTAAAAATGACTTTTTACTCAGGTAACAAAAACAAAGGTTTTTCTCTGTGATCTCACCAGGTAAGTTTTTCACTCCTCTGTTTATTTCATCTCACCTGCACAACCTCTTAAACATAAAAATTATTTTTACCCAGAAATGAATTTGACCCCTTCATAAAAAAGCCCATGCTCTACTGGATCAATACATCGTTTGGATCTCACATGATGAAGAAATATTTATTCCGTGATCAAAGAAAATTGTTTATACAGTCAAACGTGCTGGAATAATTATATTATAATGCTGGTGACTGTTGAGAAACAGTTTCTAGTTTCTCTGTGTATGAAATTATTATTTTGTGATTTCAAGAACACACCCTTGTTATATGAAATCATGAAATAATTGAATTGTGTTGAACTAAATTTAAACATCTTTCACATGTTGAGTGTTTAAACTTGCTCGGTTACGTTTTCTTTATTTATTTTTTGTTCTTATTCCACGTGGACGCAGAGGAAGAAGAAAAAGGACAAACATGAAGCTCAGATTTAACGCCCGTATGATGCTCGGCAGGTGAGTCGTACCTGTCTGAAAGGCTGAGCCATCTGCCGCAGGAAGTGTTTGGACAGCTGCACGGTCTCGTCCACGGTGAAGGTTCAGACTGCCGTCACCGATGTGCTCCTGAATCCAGCGAGGAAGCTTCCCACGTTTGTCTGCTCGGGCGTAACGCTGTGGACGGGAGTCATTGTACAATGAACGACCTTCACTAAAATCAGACTGGTTGTGATGGGACCAGCAGGGGGATGCGAAGACAAAACACAGAAACACACACACCTTGTCAGCAAACACCATGATCCCGTAGTCGGTCTTTCCTCTGATGGCTCTGCCGACGCACTGAGCAGCGTGACGCATCGCATCGAATGTCAGGAAGTCGTTCTCTCTGATCTGAAACTGATCCCGAAGATACTTCCAGACGAGCCTGAAACATGACAGATCGTCAGACTGAGGAGAGGACGAGAAAACATCTGTGCCTTTTTTAACAGTGAATATTTTCTTTAGTTTGCTAAAAGAGACAGAGCTCAAACAAAAGACTGTTCCTGACGTCAGTTATCGAAGGTTAAATAAGTCAGTAAAGTCAGTGTTATAAGTTGTACATGTATTTTATAACCTTTAATCACTTAATGCTCTGTCTAATCCAACAGTCCTGTAATAAATCCAGCTGTAATGAAGCTTATAATGTTCAGTTTGTTTTAAAAATGTTTTAGAGACATGCAAATTCAGCTTTATACTGAGAAACACCTGATTAGATGATTATATAAACTGTCTGTTTGGTGTATTTTGTAATGTTGCACAGTGGTAAATTTAACATCTAGAAATCTGATGCATTGTTGGATTGTTTGCCAAAGTTTTTTTATTCCACTGTGCTCAGTCTGGGCTCTACATTGTACAGTTAAATGTTGTGTATATGAGGAGTGAGTGAGCTCTGACCTTCAGGATGCGGCTCTGCGTGTAAACATAAGGGACTCCGAACATGATGACGGCTCGGCCAAAATGATGCACTGAACAGAAAACAACAAGATTTATGGGTAAAACTACAAACACACACACAACTTTAAGTGAAGCTGTGCATCATACAGACACAGAAAGTTTACCGAAGTCTATTCCTTCAGACACCTTTCCTCTGGCCACAGACAGCAGGATGGCTCCTCTGCCGTTCTCACACGCCTGAAGAGAAATGGTCAGAGGTCAAAGTCTGAGATTCACCACGTCAGCATCAGATTTAATAAGTACATGTTAGATAACAGGTGTCTCTGACCTCCTGGTATTTCTCTAAGGCCATGCTCGTCTCTGCAGCATCCGGAGTCTCAATGAAGATCAGCTTGTTTCTCTGGATGTTCTCCAGGATCCCCTGCAAACACACACACACACACACACACTTAGACTTTAGGACACTACAGATTAGATTACGTCTTTCCAAACTAAACACAGAAGTATCCATAAGTTTCATGTGTACAGTCTCCCAGGTGTGTCCACACACTCACCTGTTCGTACCAAGAAGCCACGATGTTCTCCATGTAGACATAGCTGGTGAAAAATGCCACGATGCCATCGGGAACGATCGCGGACATCTCTAGAAGCAGGTTGCCATAGTTACGAATCACAGCTGGAGACAAAAAAGCAAAAGAAAAGTTATTAAATGTGAACAAAGAATAATTGGATATTTTCAGATATGTTTTGAAGAAGAAATAGAAGAAATTCAATATGTTATGAAAATGTTCTAAACTGCAATTTTTCAACAATTTTTTTAGACGTTCATACTAACCAAAGTCCTCTCTGGTCTCAAACTTGGAGGACAGGGCCACCTGATCGTTTCCTCGACCAACAATCTGCAACAGACGAGAGGAGAAGAAAACAACATTAACCCTGGATGAGCTGCAACAATCGGTGAGATCATTTTAATCGTCAAACAGATCAATCGAGGGGAGGAGCCACAGTTTGAGTGTGTTTTTGAGTGTGTGTGTGAGTGTCGCAGTCACACACCAGAGGACAGAGGCAGGTCCGTGCCAGCGTCATGGTGAAGGATGCCATGGTAACGGGGCGGAAGTCGAGGATTCTGGGATAGATGTCCAACGGAGAGAGAGTCTGAAGAGTTTAAACAAAAGGACGAGACAGACAGGAGAGTGAACGTCAGACAGACTTCATTACGTCAGCACTGACCTGTGAAGTTTCCAAATATTTAACACAGAAATCTTTAATATTTAGGCCACCTGTGAAAAAATACCAATAATCTGCTGCGCACAAGATTATAAGAAGAAATTGATGAAAGTGCACATTAGTCAAACATTACATGAATGAAAGTGATGATGTGAAAAGTCTCTAGAAAAAGCTGCACAAAATTTGCACTTCATCAGAGGGATGAAGGAAGAAGGGACGGAGCAGGTGTTTTAACTTTTCAAAACATATTCGCTTTTTAATTTAAATGTCTATGAGACAAACAGACTGAAATGAGTAAAGAAGAGACAGCGTGGTGACTAACTTACCCCCGAGGTGATGATGACGGACTGAAATCTCTGAAACACAGGTTTGATGGCTATAGACGGGTCCATACAGCTGAGAGGAACAAAGACAACGTTAACGTGGTTTCACAGTTTATGTCACAACAGGTGACAGCTTAGATCCAACAGAAACATCTGATGAAGGTTTTTATTCTGTAAAATAGTGTAATAATAACTGCTTTGTTTTTACGGCCTTCAGACTGGGACTTTTCAGTCTTTGTGGCTGAAAGACGCTGCAGGTATGATGGCATTTCAGATGGATGATTAATGTTCACGTTTTATTTAAAGGAGTCACAGGTGAATAACATTAAACTAAATCTACAAACATCTGTGGATTTACATAAAGATGTAAAGAGAGACATTAACCAATAATATTTGAAACTCATCATTTGTGAGTTCACACCTGAAGTGCAGCACAGGGTTGGCGATGGTTGGAGTTCGGTCTTCAAAGGGCTCAATGATGATGGTGAAACCTTCAGACAGAGAGGAAATATCCTCAGAGAGGTTAAAACACAAAAATATGACCAAGAGAAGAAGTAATGAAACAAAAGCACAAACTACTCTATGAAAGAAGAAAACAAAACAATGATTCTGAACATTTGAAAGATCGAAATGTAAATCTGACTTCTTCTAAATGTCTCAGTGCAGCCACAGTGATAAGTCTGTTAACAGTGTCTGGTTTCAGCTGTTAGAAGAAGTGTTGTCATGCCTTGGCTGTAGGTGCTGACCAGGGTAGCAAAGTTAGAGATGAGAGTAACAGCTGAGAAGTCTGCGATGTCGGCAATCTCCAGAGTTCGTAGCAACGACTGCAACCGCTCTGCACAAAACCTGGAGAGACACACAGAAAGAGGGATGAAAGGTTAGGGAGGGAAACTGTGTGTGAAGAAATTATTACTGAGCAATGAAGTAAACAAGGACTGAAGAATGTGAAAATAAAAAGGACGCCCACCTGAGGGGCTTGCGGTCGATGCAGACTTTGTCGAAGATGTCTTTGAGGAACTGCGGCGCGCTCTCCTGAACGACATGCTGGACCCTCAGACGCGACTTCAGATACTCTAAGAAACGTCTCAGGAAACCAACAAAGTGCTCTGCTGTGCGAATCGTACCGGGGACGGCCTCTGACAGAGAGAGAGGGAGCGGAGAAGTCAAACTTTATGTCTGAACTCTCTCTGAAATCAGCGTAATGCAAGAATAAAACCAAACACAAAATCAGTTTAGTGTTGATGTCAAACCTTGAAGGATTTCGTCCGGTAACACGGGATTTGAGAGGTAGACGTCCGTTTCCCTGGCAACGGTTGCTTCCTTCAGCCCCTCCACCAATCGCCTGTACTCCTGCTTCAGTTTGGCAGCGTCTGTCTCCTTTATCCTGTCAGACCGTGCGAAGACAGGCAGTTCATGAACAACATCTCAAACATGCCCTAACTCACTTATTTTTTTCTCTTAATTCCTTGCTTACTGTGAAAAAAGGTTGATATAAAAAGCTGTGGATTTGAGTGACCAATTAACAAAGACAACTAAAGAAATCTGTTCCTTTTTATGAGCTGTCATTTCTCCTTTTAACTTGTCTTGTAAAGGAAGGCAGGCTTTTAATCACTGGTGTTATTTTAAGTGCTTCACATGTGAAGCTAAAAACATCTGGTAAAAACAAGATTTACATGTGAAGCAGATTTACACACAACGTTTTTTTTATTTACAACTTGTGTAAAACAAGAAAGGCCCCACATTTTTCTACAAATCAAGAGACATTATCATCATCATCTGGATTAAAAAATGAACAAACCACATCAACACTCATTTTAAAAGAAATAAAGATCAGTCAGTAGGAATGTCTCTCTTTCATAGACTGTGGTTGGACTAATCAGCACACTTTTAATGCAGAGCTCTTAAAATCTCATTTCTCTACAAACGTTCCCTTCATTCCTCTCTCGTCACGTTTAAACTAAATGTCATTAAGCTAAATAAAGTGATATTCAGTCAGTGTGTTCAGAGTTTCAGCACACTTACTTGTGAATGGTGTTTTGAAGTGTGTCCACGTTGTTCTGGCAGCGGTCGAGTGTTCGTCTTGTGATGTTGACGCTCATGGAGTCGATGCACACGTTGTCTGAAGAGAGAGAAGACAACACGAGGAGAGACATTAAAGTTCTTCTTCACACGATGTTCAGATTGCTTGATTGTCACATGGTAAACTAAGTACGTGACTCTCCTTACCTATATTATGAGCCTCATCAAACACCACCACAGACTTCTTGGCCAGCTCTTTGGACACCAGGTCAGCTATCTTTGGGTCCAGCAGGTAGTGATAGCTGTACACCACGATGTTAGCATGAAGGATCTGAGAGGAAACAAAGACAGGATGAGCTGAGAGAGACAGCAGCAACCTTTATGATTTTTGACATTATTCAAGACAATCATTTATTGATCCCTCAGCTGGGAGTTTTAACAGATTAGTATTTCAAGAGCAGTTATTTTTAATATATTATGTATTTTATTGTAAACAATCCTACTATGAGCTCCTCTAATGTGCAGAAGAGGCCTCAGTAAATGAAACAACCATTAAAAATGACCTGCCCAAAAATAAATCTATCTTTTAAAGATTTTTCCAAAGCACTAGGAAAGCTTTTTTCACATCATCTGCAGTGAAACGTACTGCGTAGCGTGCCAGATAGTACGGACACCAGCCTTTCCTCCTGCCGAAGTCCTTCAGGTCGTCAAGGTTGTAGACGCCAACTGGGAGAGGAACCTGTCGGCCGACTGCATCAAACTCCTACAGACACAAACCAGAACAAACATCAGGGAGGTTTGAAAAAAAAAAACAGATAAAGTCTGGATGGACTGTTTAGTGTCAACTGTCCTCAGCATTAAACAGGAGAGTGTAGGAGGAAAGACTGAAGTGAAAAACCTTTTTAACGGCACTGTTCTCAGTCAGGGCTTTGCTGGGTGTCCAGACGGTGGTTTAATCTTTATAAAAGGGGACACACACCTTCACTGATGTGTAAGTTTATTTCTGCTCCTGAGAAATGTTACGAGTTCATTCAGAAGACAAAACCAGACACCAGATACAGAGTCTGGACTGTAGTTACACCACATGTAATGTAATAGAGTCTGTAACAGGGTGACACAGCAACACATAATGCACAAAAGATGCATAAACACACACACACACACACACACTCGATAATCAATCACAGACTATGTCCAACTGAAGCTCAGCAAACATCTACCTTCAATATATCACAATAACAGCAACAATAATAAAGTAAAAGCTACTTTACAATATTTCAATCAGGTGATACAAATGTTCAGAAAGTGGGAGGAAGCTGAGTCATCAAACTGTCAATCCAAACTCAATCCAAAAAGAGCTCAATTGATGAGCTGATCGACAGTAAACCAACTCTGATCATAAATTAATCATTAAAGTCACTTTTCAACGCAAAATGTACTACTACTCATTCTACTCATTGCTGTTTTATACAATTATATTTAATTATATCTTTGAGTGTTCTTTGTGCTCCAGGAAACTGTAAAGGTGAGTTCTCACAATAAATAAAATCAGAAGGAAAAATCTAAAGATGAATCAATAACAATGCTCTAATCAATATATCTGCCTTTGGATGGATGTTACCTTCAAGCTCATAATGTTCAGTTTCTATGTGATTGTGACTCTGATCCCACATGAGTGTCAAACTAAACATTTTCTTTTTACCATCACCTGAGAGCGAGAGTTATTCTGTGATGAGGACACAAACATTCCCTCCACCTGCCGCCTCTGCTCCACTTTATTTAATTTTACGAGCTGCTGGTTTAAACTGGACGAATCAGGCGACGTCTCACCTCATAGAAGCGACACGCCGGCAGGTTGGGGTTGCTGTGGCGTTGAGCCCGAATGTACGAAGCCGTCAGACTGTGACACTTCCCATCGACCTCCTTACCGAAGCGCAGAGAGCTCACCTGGACAGACGCAGACTCTGGTTAGTTTGGCTTCATCTTTTAGATTTCCAACAGACACAGTGAGGTCTCTGAAGTGTTTAAAAGAAAACGTCTTTGGCTTGAACAGTGTTTGTTGGTGTGTTTGTACCTCTGGGTGGATGCAGAGGTTTTTTCTAGAGGAAAGAGCCAGAGCCAGGAAGTTGTTGCTCTCTCCAGTTTGCTTGGAATAAAACTCCATCAGCTTCCTCAGCTCCTCCACCACCTGATCACACAGCAGATGGTGATTTCTCTTGCCAGCAGAGATCGTTGATAAAGGATCAAATGAAAATAGACTTTACCTTCTCAATCTCTGGAACCGTCCTGGAGCAGTAGATGAGCTTGGTCACCTCCAGAGGAAAGGCCTGAGAGCGAGGAGAGAGCAAACGGAGGCGTTAACGTGATGTTCACCAGCTGCTGGGAAAACACAACCTGAAGACACAAGAAGCTCGGCACATCTTTACAGACTCCGACCCCCCCCAGACAAAAACTGTTCAGTCACCCCAAGATAAGAGACAGCTTCAGCATGTTTTATTTCATATACTTTATTCTGTACCTATATCTGGAACTTTTAGTCATTTTTACTTGTGTGTTTAGTTATTGAGTGTGGTTAGCCTGCAATTTCAGAGTTTTATTATGCGACTGTTGATGACAAATAAACTGTTGGATGTTGACTGTTTAAAAGCAGCTTGAGAGTAGAAACTCTTCTCATATATAAACATCTCTGTTTATATATGTTTATACACATATATTACTTTATATTACAGTTATACTAATAATAGTACTGTCACTTCACTGAGCTATGGTCTATATATTTTTCATACTTTATATCGATTTACATACATTTATACATATTTATTTCTACAGTTACACCTCCATTTTACCACTTTAACTGCCACAACAGTTTTATATTTATATTTGTCTATATTATATTTTATCTTAGTGTTTTATGTTATGTTAAAATAATCTGCTCCTATATGCTGAATTTACATTTTAACTAATACTATTTTTTATGTGATTTTTTACTGTGACTTCTGAGTTTCATAATGACTGCAGCATGTGATTGTTTCACACATGAGAAATAAAATGTTGAATCTTGAAGTCTCCACTGTTAAACTCACCCGCTGGTAGGCAACGATGAGAGACAGCAGGGAGATGGTCTTTCCCGTCCCTGAAGGCATCTCCAGGACTCCATGACCCTGAACACACACACACACACACACACACAACACACAAATATTAGCTTTACTGTAGAAATCAAACAGGTGATAATTTAAACCTTTGATTCTACACAGACTGGTTAACTTTATTTCCTCTTTGTCTCTGTGCAGTAACATCACAACAGAAACAGATCAATAGAGGAGGAATAATTACAGCTGCTCATTAAAAATACACGTCAGCTTTCTCCTCCAATCAAAATCCACAACAGATTTGACTTCAGTGTTTATCTTTTTCTTCTCATAGCTTTCTCCGTTATTGTTGAGCTCTGATAAAGCAGAGCCATGAACTTGGTCCTGGTTCTAGTTTTGATCCTTGTTCTGTTTCTGATCCTGGTTCTGGTCCACGTTGACCCACCTTGGCATCCAGAGTCCTCTTCAGCTCCAGCATGTAGGAGTACTGCTCAGGATAAATGAAGTCATACGGAAAATACACCAGCAGTCCCTCGATGTTCAGCCTGGAGGAAACAACAGCAACAACAAAAACTAACTTTATAACCTGAATCTGTCTAACACACAGTACATAGATACTGATTCAGTACATATGTGCACTGTGTACTGTTATTATACTTTACAGAGCGTGTATTTGTACTGTGTAGTGTGTGTGCTGTGTGTACTCTGACCTGAACACTTCACCACATTAACTCCATCACATCTAACTACATTAAACACATTAATAACACAAATTAATTTTAATTCATTGATAATAATGTGCAGCGGTGGTCGCCATGTTCGCTAATGAAACTCTGTTCAACATCCCATAACGTCTCCACGGAAACTCACTTCATCTTCAGCTGCTCCTCTTCTTCCTCACTATGACCTCACAGACTCATCGATTAGTTTGATGGCAGAAATCAATCTGAAATCGATCAGAAAACACACTCCGGACACACTGAACACACACTGCTTCTTCTTCTTCTTCTGTTGTTGCTGATTCTTCTTCTTCGGTGGTTTGTGGCAGCGTCAACAGTCTCGCGCGAACCGGCGCCCTCTACCGGAAGAACACGTGACCTCCTTAAACTTCACCGGAAGTGCTTGTGTCCACCCGAGTGACGTCATCATTCAGCTAAAAACAATGAGCTGTTTTAATGATTTATTTATATATTTATTGATTTATCTATTTATTTAGTTATGCAACATATATTTACTGATTTGTTAAGTATTTATTTTGATCTGCTTATTTATGATCTGTCTATTTAGAATATATTTATATAAAATGTATTAGTTTATAAACTATTTATTTAATCATCTATTGGCCAGTTTCACCATAACTGCCCTCACAACATGTAGAGGGGAAGATTTAGTTTTTATTCAGGGTGTATTTAAAAATGTACTGCCCTCATATTGTCACAGAGCTGCACATTAAATAACAAGTGCACACACTTTAATTAAATTAGTCTTTTTAGTTTTGACTGATTTACTGTTTCATTTCCACACTTGAGTCAGAAGGTCAGAGCCCTGACATCTGCAGGACAACGACCTCCAGCTCAACATCAGCAACACAAAGGAGCTGATGGTGGCAGAGAGAGGAACACGCCCCCCCCCCCTCCATCAACGGGACTACGGTGGAGAGAGTCAGCAGCTTCAGGTTCCTCCAGTTCACATCAGAGAGGACCTGACCTGGACTCACCACACTGACTTCATCACAAAGTCAGACAGACAGCGGCTCTTCTTCCTCTGCAGGCTGAGCAGGATCAACATGGACTCCAGGATCCTCTGCAGCTTCTACAGGTGACCCATAGAGAGGAGCCTGACTGGCTGCATCACCGCCTGCTGTGGCAGCTGCTCCTCGACTGTGAGGCTCTACAGAGGGAGGTGAAAGCTGCTCAGCACATCAGCAGGACGGAGCTGCCGTCCATGGAGGAACCTCTACACTCAGCGGGGCAGGAGGAAGACCACCAGGATCATCACAGACCTCAGTCACCGAGCCACAGACTGCTTCTGTCTGCTGCCGTCTGGCCGACGGTTCTGCAGCATTCGAGCTGAACCAGCAGGCTCAGACAGCTTCATCCTGCAGGTGAAAAGACTTTTATACTGTAAAAACTCATAAAACAATAAGACCTTCAATAAAAACTTCAATCACTTACATTACACTGTCCTCTTCAAGTTGCATATTTTCTTAGTTGTAATATTTATAACTAAATTGTTTAATTTAAATTCTTGTACTATTATTTATTTCTTTATATTATATTATATATATATATATATATATATATATATATATATATATATATATATATATATGTTTTTTAATATTTTTAAATCTATTTTCCCATGTTTGAGTGTTTTATTATATTCTTAAGCATGGTTGTAGGGAGCAAGAGACTTAAGAATTTCACTGACAATGATTTCATGTTGTTGTTGTGCAATGACTTCTTCAATCAAATGAATTCTTGAAGTCTTCCACTGTTGACCACCAGACGGCGACAAACACTGATGAATCAAACAGCACAGTCAGTTTATGTTTGTGCCTTTTGTATTTTAGTTGTTGTTTTGTTTACATGGAGAAAAACAAACATGAGATTAAATGACCTCATCACAAACGTACTGACTCACTCCATCGGAGGAAGTCTCTGGAAACATGGAGGGGGCTCATTTTTGCCCCAGAGGATAAAAATTATTACTGTAAAAGACTTGAAAACATTTTTAAACAAAAAACATTTTCTCCCTGCAGCTTTAATCACATTTCCTGCACCTGAACTAAAACAAAGAGGCTAAAAACACACATTAAACACACACTTCCACATGATGGTTTTCAAAATAAAAGTACAAGTGCAAAAGAATGTAACGACATAAATGACTAAACTAATGAGATAACAAAACATTTTTTTACTTTAAATTAATAATCAGTTAACAAGCACAAATATTCCTGTGCTTTTGTGTACAAGAATAACAAAACATGTGTGTGATTATGAATCTCAATACACAGCTCCTGTTTGTTTTTGTTTGCTCATGTTCATGATTGTGTTTGTGTTTATGCTTGTTTGTCATGCTTATGTTTGTTTGTGTTGATGTATATGGTTGTGTTTTTCATGTTTATATTTGTTTGTGTTCGCTATGTTTATGTTTGTTTGTGTTTATATTTATGTTTGTTATGTGTATTTATGTTTGTGTATGAAGAAAGTGTCCATAAAGCCTGTTTTTTCTTTAACGTAAAGTTTTATTCTCACATTAACAGTGATATATTATATACAGCATAAATGACATCAGAGTAGGCTACTGTGATAATGCAGATAATGCAGTTAATGCAGACAGTGAATGTTAAGGAGGCCGACAGCGAGTCACAACCGAGTGTTTTAAAAAAGATCAATATCTGAAAATGATCTCTGAAGCAGCACATTTCTTATATTTGAAGCTTTTTATTAAACTTTTATTAAACTATAGAGTGAGCTTCCTCAGTTTCTCTCTGACAGGTCACGTGGACAGTTGTAGCTTCTTGGTCTGTTACAGGACAGTAAAATCAGAAGTTCTTCACATTTCATCTGGCATTGAAGCGTTACAGTAAACAGGTGAAGATATGATCCTCTGGAAGGACAGAATACGGCCTTTAGACTACTACGTGCACTTCAGCTTAGATCGACTGAGCTTGTTTAATTTGAACTCTGCTGCAGAGATGTTGAAAGAAATGACTCGTTAGTATCTGTGCTGAGTCCTCCCATCGTCCGTCAGTCTTTATATCCAACTCAGCCGGCAGTTTGTTAATCTTTAACGAGCAGAAAACCCTCAACAGGCTGAGAGACGATAATGTGGACAGTTTCTGGTGCTTTGAGGAGGAAGAGGAGTTTTGACAGCAGTTCTTCTTTGTTTGAAACGTCTCTGAGGTTCAGCTCTGATAAAGGCTCCTAAGGACCAGCCTGTTGCCTCGAAAACATCGTCCATGTGCTGCTTACTCATCGTCTTTCAATGACCTTTAACCTCTGCTTGACAAAGATTCGTCCACCACCTTCCCTCGTCCTCCTTTAGAGTCTTTACAAAGGTTTTATTAAACACTGTATAAAAAATATCTGTACATCACATGACTCTCATCCTTCACAGCTCACAGCGGTTGTCCTCAGTCTTGTAGCGGTCCATGATACTCAGGACGTCCTCCAGGATGGACGGGCCCAGGTCCAGGTCTAGTCCTGCCATAGAGTCTGACCGCGACACCCCGGAGGAGGCAGTGAGTCCGACTGGGTGGAAGGTGCAGGGCGACTCGCTGCGTTCGCTCCTCAGATCCTCGTTGCTCAGGCCGGCATCGGAGTCCAGGCTGAGGCCCCGGCGAACATCCAGGGGCCCACAGGCCTCCGACATGGAGTCCTCCGAGGAGACCTCCGAGAAGGAGCCGGAGGAGGGGACGAGCTGGCGGACGGAGGGCGAGAGGGAGATGTCCCTGCAGGGCTCCGACGCCAAGCGGCCCACCACGCCGTTCTCAAAGAGCGACAGAGCCGGGTGCTGCCGGCCGTTGGCCCGCTGCCGGCTCTCTGCAGGCTGCTGGTGGTGGAGGTGGTTTTGCTGGGGGGCCAGAGAGGGAGGGGAGGGGTCATCCAGGTGGAGGCGTGGGGGTTTGGGTGGAGCCTGTTCGTGTGCGATGAAGACGGGCATGGAGATGGTGGTCTTCAGGAGGCCGTTGGCGGAGTGCTGATAGTGGTAACCGTTGTAGGCGTAGCTGTGCGAGTCCTGTTTGGTGGTGAAGTCGTCGTCCAGGCGTCTCTCCACGCTGTGCGAGCGTGAGTGTCCGTTCTGCGCCCGGCTCAGAGACGGCAGCATGTTCATCTTCCCCTGGAGGAAGCCCACGTCTCCAAACATGTCGCCCTCCCCTTCAGGCCCCACATGGGCGCTGTGACGCACGTCACCCAGCGGCGGACTGATCATGTCACCCGAGAGGACGTCGCGAAGCTTCAGCTTCTTTCCCTTCTTTGGAGTTGTAGTTTTTAAGTACATTGGCGTCTTTGCCGGCATTGTGCCTCTGACAGGTGAAGAAAAACTGTTGATTTGACAGCTGATCAGCAGCTCTGCAGGTTCCAGTCCAGCAGGCAGCGTCTGAATCTGACTGTAAATGCTCCGTCAGCTCCTCCGGCT
The DNA here is from genome assembly GCA_023238725.1 of Scortum barcoo. Classification (NCBI taxonomy): domain Eukaryota; kingdom Metazoa; phylum Chordata; class Actinopteri; order Centrarchiformes; family Terapontidae; genus Scortum; species Scortum barcoo. The sequence continues at coordinate 706,703 of CM041552.1, read as the reverse complement.
GAGGGATTCAGTCTGTGCTGCTTCAAGTCAGTTCACAAGTATTTAGGTCGGTCAGCGTAGCGATAGCAACCCCGGGGTTTGTGCCTCACGCTGACATGTGACTCGGGGGGGGACGAGAAAGGCCTTGACCTCAGCTCTGCTCCCTCTGTCTGTCTCTCATGCACTGGAAAGCCATATCCAAGCAAACACTGGCTCCTCACTCTCTCTCTGGGCTTTATCCCTCCTCAGAAAAAGGGGGTGAAGGATGAAGGGTGAGATCTCTGTCGTTCCTCTGAGGTCGTCAGAAACTTCAGGAATCAGGACATCAAACCACTGCAGATCTGTGAGGAGAAACAAGAGAGAAAAGGGAGTCAGAGAGAGGCTGAAAGGGATGAAGAGAGAGGGAGGAGAAACAGGGGGAGATAGATGGGGCAAGGAGGAAGGGAGGAGGCAGGAGCCAGAGGGGGGAGAGAGGAATGAAGGCGGGAGGAGATTTACAACCAAGCCGGAGGACACATGAAGGAAAACACGCGGAGAATCTGAGTGTTTGCTAAGAGGGGTCGGCCTGCAGCTCCGACAGAGACTCTCTGAATCCTTCACCCGCTCACACAGACACGCAAACTTCAGGAGAAGCTTTTAAAAGACTCCTCGTCCTGTTATCAGAGAAAAGTCTTTCCACACAAACACCATGAATAATGGGATGAGTCGCCTGAGGGCTCTGTGATCTTGTGATCCCGTCACCGTCCTTTGGTATTTAACCCTTTAAACATAAAGGGTTAAATACACCAAACGCCACTTTGACCATTTCAAGATGAAGACGAATTTACTCTTTTCAGCTCAAAGTGACTCAATGTGTATAATTAACTTTACTAATCAAACATGAGGCGAATGTTAATTTCATAGTTTTCTATTCTTATATAGTGTCCTGATCTTGTGACTCTAAACTGTGTGTGGATGCGCTGCAGATCCATGTAAGCTCAGCACTGTTTAAAATAAGAAACGACGCTTTGATCCGAGTGTGAAACTCAGCGAAGATGTTTGTCTTGTGACTTTAGTGAGGACTGAATGACAACATGGATCCTGAAAGTATAAAACATCTTAAATACATTTGTCCTTGTTTCATCTAAAGTCAGCTTTCTAATGATTTCACAGCCTCATTTATTCAGCTGTTTCATGTAAAAGACTTTAAAACATTTTCATACAACAGAATCTGTTCCTCTGTTTTTGAGTCTTTTATCTCAAATCTGCAGCCTTTTTAGTTCAGTTACTTTATGTGGTTTTATAACTTTTTCAATTTACTTTCACTGTTTCTATAATAAAATAAAGAAGAGTTTTCCACTGACGGCAGTAAAATATTGCCGTCTGCGTCTGAATCAGTTAAATATGTTGGGGGTTAAAGCTCGATGAATGTGAGATCAGTGAGATTATCTGTGATTCTCATTCTGAGCTGTATTTCTTTCTTTCATTTAAAAATGAGAATCTGATCTCAGTTTTCTCCTGTTTGAACTCGACTCCTCCTCATCAGATGACTTCATGATGAATTTTCTGCAGCTTCTTTGGAAACCTACAACACGAACTGTGTGTGTTGGTGTTTCCCAGAGAAGAGATGTGAGAGAATATTTCACTTCTTGTGGAGTCTTTTCACATTTCAGCAGAATTTCATGAGAATCCGCCCCACAGAGTCGCGATCATCAGCAGCTGGCAGGTTTTAAGATAAGATAACTCTTCTTTTATAAGATAACAATCAACATGGAGACAGAAACAGACTGAAACATCACAACGTGAGCTGCAGAGTTTTTGTTAGAATAACTGTGTGTGTAATATAACATGGACAGACCAGAAAAATCTTGATTTTCTTTGCAATCAGAAGTTAAGTTGAGTTAAATATGTTTTGTTGAATAGAAAATTAACTTTTGATGCTTTTGGCCAAACAGACTTTAAAGTGGGAATAAGGTGAAAAGTTTTAAATTCTAGAAAATCACACCAAGATTACACGGAGCACTGATTTGATGATTTTCAGGTCAAAAGATATTTAAAATATTTCTAATCATGAGTTTAGTTTGGTGGAAATGTTTCTGAGCTGTCTGGTTACATAACTGTTGTTGGTTCACGCCTGAGATCTGCTCACTGACAAACACTCGAGACAAACACGACAGAGACGAGAGATCAGCTGATCACCACAAACATTTACTGTCCGTCTGTTGTAATCTGCTCATCCTGAACCTGATCAGACTCATTATAAAACATCCGACTGTCCTGAAACACCACAAACGTCCTCACAGCTCCTCTCAGATGATGAATATGTAAAAATACGACCCTGAACTTTGAAAACTGGGTGCTTCTGTTGTGATTAAAAAGAAGAAGCACACATATCTGTACTGTTCTTTGTGTTTACGGGACCTTTTTCACTCATTTTATATCAACACTGTCCGTCTGTCTGCAGCGTATTTTATTAACTGTGTCCACATGAGTCCTTCAAGTGGAAATCTTTATTCATTCTGCTGTTTTTCTCTCCAACGTCACCGTCCAACAAATGAACCAAACACTGAGATAACCACTGACGTCTGAAGGAGGGAGGATGTTCACTGTCGGCTCCATTTCAGCCCTTAAAAACCAGCAGACTGTGACTGAAGTGTGAATTAATGTCAGTGTAACATGAACCGGTCCGGACCGGATCAGAGAGGAGGAGCTGATGAAGTGATGAAGTTTCCTACTGATGAATTACTGTGTTTGACTCCATGTTGGGATGTCAGCGACCGGCCCTTCACTTCCTTTAACTTCAAACTGATCAGGAAAATCTAATCATTCATCCATAAACTGCAAAGCACACACAGTATTAAAGAAAAGAATCACGTCACATCTCTGCACATCTTCGGCTGCACAGAAGTTTGACAGATTAAAAAATATTCACGAGATTGTCTTTTTTTGTGCTGTACAAACAACATAAAGATAATCAGCTACTTTGATCATTTATTGATTGTTTATTAAAGTCAAAGTGAAAAACTTTTTCTAGTATTCGCTTCTCAACCATCTCAGATTTTCTGTTTCTCTTTGTTTTCTATGATTAAACTGAATCTCTTCAGATGTTGAAGTTGAATAATTCATCATAAATAATCTACAAACTCGGATGTTTTCCATGAAATGTCTCAATAAATTTGCTGGTTAACTGGAATGGTTCTTTAATTTTGATAAATTTAATTTATTTGTGTCAGAAGTGTGGAAAAGGAGGCCAAATGTTCACTTTAATTCACATTAATGCTCTTCAGCATTACAGTGAATGTTTCTGCCACTGATTTATGAGTTTGATTTCTCTCTCTGGATCTGGTTTAAATAAATTGATGGTGTCTTGTAGGAACATGCAGAATGAATTGTGACAGAACAATAAAAACTTCAATCAGTCACTGAATTTAGCTGCAGAAGCAAACTCTACTGGCTCCAACAAACCAACAGAGGAAAATACCGCCGATGATTCAGAGAATATTTGAAGACCTACAGTCTGTTTTTGGAGCTGTTAAATCATCAACACAGCCATTCATGTTGTTGGACAGATAGAGAGACAGATCTTAAAGTCGTTAGTAAGAAAATAAAGAGTCTCACTGCTGACAGGTTACTGAACACAAACTACATCCTGATGAGTCCACAAGTTCGTCATCCAATCACAGCACTTTTCATCTGTCCCACATTTCACTCCCTCTTCCAACACGCCCTCAGACTGGCTGACTTGAGCTGAAGTGAGGACTCATCTCGTTTCCTGGAAGCTGAAATTGGGACGCAGCTGATGATGATGATGATGCAACCAGAGGAGCTGCTCTGACATCTGGTTCTGCTCTCAGGCTTTATTTCCTGTCTGTCTCCACCTCAGAGATCACTGAGCTCTGTCATCTTCAGGGACAAACAAACAAACAAACAAACCAGCAGCTCCTCTCTGACTCTCACCGCGCCGCGCCGTGCCTCGCGTAATTACGCGCCGTGCCGTGCCGCGCCGCGCGTAATTACGCACAGCGGGCGGCTGCTGACAAAAAGACTTTTTCTGCTCCGATAATCCGCCTGTTTTTTTGTTTTTCAGTTTTTCAGAGCTGCTGTTTGACGAAGTTGCTTCATGAAATAATAAAGAGCTTCATTTCACGCTGTGAGTTCACGGTTTCATCATCACTGCTTCATTTCCTGCAGAAACCTCGAGAGACTCAGCTGTGATTCATCAGAACCGAGAACAAGTTCTGATCAAACCTCCGATATATCGATCACTGATCACAAACCGATCGGTAAAGACTCAACACTTCACTTCCCTCATGTAACACTTATGTAACACCCCCCTTCCCCCGTTTAAGTGATCGGTGCCAGTGGAGCAAACCTCCCTCTGTTTAATCTGATCAGATATTTCCAATCAGTCTAACAGAAATAAATGATCAATAATGAGCCTCTAAAACAACACTTTCCCACTGAACAGAAAATCAGATTATAAATGTTCCAGGTGAGCCCCCCCCTGAAACAACAGGAAACACAAGCTGAGCCACAGTTTAAATATCATAATAATAAATGAAGAAAATATTTCTGAATCAGCTGTTTCTCCTCCTTTTTTGGTGAAAGTCCCGCAGAAAGAGTCAGACCTGCTTCTGTAACAGATAATCTGCTTACTGCTCCATCATGAAAAACCTCCACACACACACACACACACACGCTGTTCCTCCTCATCAGACTCATTTCTGTGGTAAAATGTGTGTGAAAGTTCAGGAAAGTGTTTTTCTCTCCTCTGCGCACTTTCTCTGTTTGTTCTTCACATAATAGGAACCTGTTGGTCTATTCATCAGAAACACACACACACACACACACACATTTAAATCAGGTGTTTTTACCTGCAGGACGCGCGGCTGATCCGGGACAGTAAACCTCTTACTGGCGGTGTCAGAGGCTCTGCTGCTCTCAGGACGGACTCTGCAGGACTGAGGAGGATCTGCGTCTCACAGGACCGTCAGAGGCAGGGATGGAGAGCACAGGACGTCCGGTCAGGAATTTCAAATTAAGACTCAGCGAACACGCGTGAGGAGGAGTCAGAGGGAGGATCCACTGAGACTTTAAGTCTAATGGGATGGAATAAAAAGGGAATAAAAACACATTTAAACATCACAAAGTCACTGTTTTATCATGTTTTTCTTCTCTGAAATACCTCTGAATATTAAGATAAAGCAGCTCATTTTAATCAGCACATTTAGAAACATGAAGGTGGAAAATCAAACTTTAGTAAACTGACTCACATCAAACTGTAAATATAAAAAAAAATAAGGAATAATAATGTTTTATATCTCCACATTTTAATAAATATACATTTTAACAAGAGTGTAGTTTTATTTTATAAAGACAAAGATTTTAACTTGGAGAGGATGAAGAGCTCTTGAAACTCTTTAAATAGAAGCTGATCTGATCTTTGAAGACAAAGTTTCTGATCAAATCCTCCATAAAAAAACTGATGACTTTTGATCAACAGGTGAGAAGGATCAGAGGTCAAAGGTCACAGGGTGGGAAGTAATAACACATGCATTGATTTGTCTTAATGTTAAAGTTTCATCCTGTCCACCTCACGCAGCCAATGAGGTGTGACAGAGCCGACCAATCAGAGCGACAGGATTCATTGATACAGGTGAGCTTTGTTCAGAGTCGTCTCAGGTACATTCAGGTGAGTCAGAGTCCAGTTTAAATATCAGGCTGCAGTTCAGAAGCTTATTTTAATGTTTTTTAACGCTGCACCAACAAACTTTTGAATCAGTGAATCTTTATTAGTCTGCTGTTAAAGTTCAGAGTCAGGAAATATTTCAGGCTCACAGAATTAAAACCTGACGCACATCAATGTCAGCGTCAGGCCTCTTTAATTGACCTTTCTGTGGTCAATTGACATCTCGAAGTTTTCAGATGCTCGTTGTTCGGCTGGTTTCAGGTTTCTGTGCAGAAACTATCTGGGTCAATCTAACACAACATTTGTGTTGTTTTCTCCACAGAGTCGTAACGTCTCGGCGTTACGAGGAGTAATTAGACGTTTAAGTGGGCCTTCACATGTTTACTGCACACGATGGAGACCTACTGGAGCAGAAAGTTCGGCCCGTCGAGGCTCAATCACAGCAAGGTAATGAAGATTTAACAAATGCAGAGTGCAGACGTCTGCTGACGCATCTCGTTTACGGCTCCTGAGGGATTCCTGCAGGGAAAATTAAACCTCATCCACCGTGTGTGAGACGTGCTCGTCTGCAAAGACAGACGTCTTTTCTGCTGAAGCTGCATCACACAGTGAAACTGCACACGAGCAGAACGACATCAAAACAACAAGAAACTTTCAGAGGATCAACCTCTGACAAAACTTCATCTACGTCCTGAAGTGTGAAAAGGTCAAAACACTTTTTTATTGTCACAGTCGCGTTGTTCGTTTTGTTCATTTTCTGCTCCTTCAGCACATGAAAGTCAAACCTCAAAGTTTCAGGAGGGATTTTTTAAAACGACTCAAACACACACTCATTTTTTATCTCGCTCCTCTCAGTATCGCTCTCTCTCTCTCTCTGAAAGTGTTTGAAGCCGACTGGAATGTGTAAACTAGATAAGCAGAGAATTACACCAAGATGAAGGAAAGACATGGTTATATCACACACACACACACACTCATTTATGACATCAGCTAAATAAATCAAGATGTAATCGCTGCAGTGTGGGGCGGGTGCACACGAGGATCCCTCACACACACACTCATCAGGCCCCTCCTCAGGTGAAGCCCCATGCAAAGACCCCCACAGAGATGTTGGTGTTTCTCCAAAGTGGGGGGTGGAGGAGCTGTGTCAGGATAACGACCAACACGAGGTCGGTCCAAGTTACTGAAACAGTTTTGTAAGAACAGAAACAAAAAGAGAAACGAGGAGATGAACAGAACCACGAGGTGTGTGTGTGCGGCAGTAGCTCAGTCTGTGGGGACTTGGCTTGGGAACCAGAGGGTTGCGCTGGTTCAAGTCCCCATGGACCAGTCTACATGGAGGTGGACTGGTAGCTGGAGAGGTGCCAGTTCACCTCCTGAGCACTGCCGAGGTGCCCTTGAGCAAGGCACTGAACCCCAAAACTTGCTCAGGGTGTGCGCTCACGGTGCAGCCCCCTCAGCCCCCTCAGCCCCCTCACTCTGGCATCTCTCCGCCAGCTTGCATGTGCATGTGTGTGTGATCCCTATGTATATGTAAAAAAAAAATGTGTGTTAACAAAACAGAGTGAAAAAATACTGAATTTCCCCATGTGGGATTAATAAAGGATGATTCTTCTGTCAGATCAGAGCGAGGAGAGGAATCACAGTTTGAGGAAGAAGGAAAGAGATTACATTTTCTGGCTCTCTGCAACCCTGGCAGACTGTCTGTCCTCTCATTGTAGGTTATTACGCAACAGGCTCTCTCAGCCAGTTCGAATTAAAGAGCGGCCTCACAGATTTCACAATAAAAGAGTCGATATTAAGCAAACGTCCCAGCTGAATCACTAATCTCCCTCCCAGACAGTTTGCTCACCTGCTGTTTGAAACATGTCGAATAATGCAACAGCAATGAAATAAAATAAAAAACAGATAGTAGTGAAGATTTCACATGACTCTGGAATTTGTAATTTACTGTTTATAGTGTCTTTGTGTTGTAATAGAAAGAAAGATGATCATATATTCTTGTAGTTTTGATGATTGTCTTCTTTAAAGTTTTTCTGTTGTTTGTGTCCTTGTGTCATTTCTTGATCTGGATTAGGTCCTAAATGTTCTAAATGACTTTTTAAATACATCAGATTATAAAATCACTGTAAAAATGCTTCGTCCTGACCCACATCGGCCTGACGTCTCGCCCTCAGCGGTTCCTGGTGAGCGCGGGGTTTGTGTTTCCATGAGCGACACCGAGTGACCTCATAACCAGGAATTCTGGGAATCTGTGAGTAAACGAAGCTTCATGTGTTTCCATTTAGTTTGCTGTGATTGAGGCAAACTGCAGAGCCTCGGGGGCGAAAAAGAGAAAAAAGAAAAAGAAAGAGCAGAAAAAACAAGAGAAGTCCAGAAAAGGAGAAGAGACGAACGAGTGTTTACAGCCTGAACGTGGAGACACGAAGAAGAAGAAGCAGAGAGAGAAAAGAGAAAAGAGGCCGTCTGATCAGAGAGGAAGTGAAGAGGTTTCCAGCTATTCTCCTGCAACTTGACTCATTCAGAAACATGGAAACACCCGTCTGCTGACTCCTGACTGACGGAAAACTTCTTTACAACTGTTGAAATAAAACTTTTTTTTTGTTAATCACAAGTGAAGACGGTCACTATTTTAACAAAGACACAAAAGATCAATTGTAGAGAATAATCATCAGTAAAAGCTCGACCTCAGTTTGGGATGTTTCTCATGTTGTTAGTTAGTAAAGATGTAAAAGTGGGTGAAATATTTTATGCCCTAACCCTAACACCTCAATAATGACATGTGGAGAAAAGAGAATAGTAATCAGTATTTTCACATCAACAGTGAATCACTTTTCATTTGAAAGGAGTCTCTCGATGTGATGAACCATCAGAAAATAATCAGCAGCTCTTCAGTGATTCAGACTTTCACATCACTGTGCATCTGACCAACAACTGACCAAACCTTTGTCTTCCTGAGGAGCGTTTACTCAGTCTGAAAGTTAAAACAGCCACTACTGATGGTCGCTGATGAATCAGAAACTTGACAGAAGCTGTTTGTTCTTCTCTTTGTGCAAATATATTATATTATACTATACTATATTATACTATATTATACTATACTATATTATACTATATTATACTATACTATATTATACTATACTATACTATACTATACTATACTATATAAACTATTCTGTAATTCTGTAAAGGATCTCCAGTCACATCGCTGGATGAAATAATTGAAGATTATAAATAAAACATTTGTAGTTGCATCACCCCAAAATACTTCAACAATAGAAAATGTCATTTTTTTGTCAACATGGTTAAAATTAAAGTGTCTAAAATCCTCCAGACCTCCGAACAGACGAGACAAAAGTGACGCTCCAAGTTTTTTTTTTTCAGGTTGGAAAGCAAAACAATGAATGATGTAAGAGGACTGGGGTCGAAATAACACAGGACACCGTAAATGTGTCATCTCAGCCTCAAAATACACAACTGTGAACGTGCACAGCTCACACACACACACACAGGCTGCAGATCACATAAATGCAAGAACATCTAAATGAATGCAAACACAAAGATTCATGCATCACTTTCTCTCTTTCTCTTTCACTGTTTAAATATTTTTAACTCCTCGTCCATAGCTGATCCTCCCGCCTCTCTGGACTCCTTCCGTTCTCACAATCCTCTCCTCCTCTCCCTCTCTCTCTCTCTCTCTCTCTCTCTCTCTCTCTCTGTCTCCCTCTCTCTCTCTCTCTCTCTCTCTCTCTCTCTCTCTCTCTCTCTCCCCCATGAAGGCTCAGGGGTCGTCCGGAGGGTCAAAGTCCTGCCTGGAACAAACACACTGAAATAGACAAAGAGAAAGAGAGGAAGGGATGGTCACCTCTGCACTTATCGCTGAGCCCCGATCAGACACAGAGGCTATTATGTGATGTGATTTATATCTAAATCTGTCAGCAGTTTGTGAACCTTTAAAGCTGTAAAGGAACTAAACGTGGCACTCAGTGGACCCTTCAGGACGATCGTCTGACATTTAACATGAAAACTGTTGTTACGACTCTGCAAATGAAGCTTTACAGGAGCTGATGGAGGGTTTGTTCTAACAGGGCCATGCTAACTGTTTCCATCTGTTTCCAGTCTTTGTGCTAAGCTAGGTTAGCATTTAATATTTACTGTCAAGATCGACTCAAACTTTTCCTTTAAAACTTTCAGAGTTGAAGTCAGTTTCATGTTTAATGCAGTTGATGTGTAGTACAGTTAGAGTACACACACACGTGTTCATGTGTGTGTTCATGTGTGTGTGTGTGAATGACAGATTAGACCTGGGAACCTGAATGGCTGAACTGCAACACAAACAAACAGCCAACTGTATGTGTGTGTGTGTGTGTGTGTTTGCATAAGCTACAGCTTTTTATGCAAGAGTGGGAAACTTGGCAGATGGAAGACTTTAAACTCTCACCGATGTTTATCTCAGTAAAATAGGAGGGCAGTGTGTGTGTGTGTGTGTGTTTGTGTGAATGTGTGACATTGAAAATAAGAAGTGTGTATCTCCATTCTTAAACAGCACTCAAGAGAGGTGAGTCCAAAATCCGGTGCCAATGTTTACTCCAGCATTAAAGAGTTTGTGTGTGTGTGTTGTGTCCACTTTTAGTTGCGTCCTGTGGTTTGGTTCAGGCCGCTCCACAACAGGAAGTAAAGATGTTGATGTTGGAGTCTCTGGGAACGAGGCCTGACATGCCGCCGCCGCTCGAATCGACGTCATCAGAAACTTTTTCCCCGGAGAGGATCCAAACGGAGGCTGAATCTCTGGAGAAAAGGATTTCCACGCTAACGTTTGTCTTCCTGCTCCCTCCAGAAACAGTTAATATCAGTGAGCAGGCTGAATAATTCACTGCTGTTTCTCCATCAGTGTGGTGCGTTCAGGTGATGTTCATGTCAGACAGAGCTCACCAGGAGAACAGTGTGAGAAAAAACAATAAATATATCCTCCTTTTTGTAATTGTAGTGATGTCTTAGCTTTAAAATTTCCCACTCAGCTTCGAGAAGTTTCTGTAAGACGATGGATAAACAGCTGCAGTATCTCAGTTAATCTTCAAATTAACACTAAAACAGTTGAATCAGTTAAAACATGCTCATATCTTCACTTTTAAGACATCACAGTCGTACTGAGCATGCTCTGTTGGCTGCTGCTACATAAATAAACATCAGCACCACAACCTAATAAATCCTCTCAAATAACACTCGCCAGATGTTTAATAAAGTGACTCCATGTAAAGAAAGAACAACACAATAAAATCAGGTTGCGCAGGAGTAATTATCACTGATCCATGAAGAAAAGAAGAGCATATCATAAAGATGTTTGCAGGGTTTTCTGCAGGATTTAAGCAGGTTTCATTTGAAGAAGAAGTCAGAGACGTGGTTTCAGCAGGCAGACAGGCCGTCGGGCGGCCTGAGAATAAAATGTTCTTTCTGCCTCTGACAGGAAAACACAGCTTTGTTTGGTTTGTTAGTGAAGTGATCCGGCAGGGAAGGAGAAATGGGCTCGTCTCCGTCTGACCAATGTGCAGCATGAAGAGGAAAAAGATATGGAGGAGGAGATATGGAAAGAATTAGTTTTTTCTAAAAGAGCGAACATCAAACCAGAGAGAGACACACGAACTGCAGTAACCTCAGCACACAGAAAGAAAGTACATTTAAAGAAAGGAGGAAAGGAGGAGACTTCCCAGGATGAGAGCGCTGATGGCTGGAATTCTTTCAGCAGGGACAGGAAGCAGTGTGTGTGTGTGTGTGTAAGTGTGTGGAGTGTGTGTGGAGGGATAACAGTGTTTATCCCTCCTCTATGTCATGCAAAGAGTCCAGGATTGTCAAGTCTGCAGTTCCCATGCGGCCTTGGCACACACACACAAACACACACAACTGACCACATGTGCTTCAGCTCTCTGTGAAAAAACACTAAAAAAAAAAACACTTTTCCACTAAACCAGAAAAACTGTTTCTGTCCATACTTTTGGTTTTTTCAGATTTCCTGAAACGTCTCTTTCAGCTGTGATGTCCAACTTGAAGCTGATGTTTATTTTTATGATATAAAGTACATTAAAAATGATCAGGAGAGAGACAAGACAGAACTGTTAAAGCATCAAAAATAAAGAGATTAAAAAGAATAAAGTTAGGGCGCACAGGTGGCTCAGTGGTAGAGCCCATGTATGAGGCCGTAGGCTGCAGTGGACCCCGGTTCGATTCCTGGCTGAGGGCCTTTTACTGTATGCATCTCTTCCCCCCTCTCTCTCTCTCCCACCTTTCCTGTCTGTCTTCAGCTGTCCTATCTGTAATAGAAAAAGGCCAAAAAAAAAAGAATAAAGTTAGTTTGTTGTCTGTCTGCTGTCAACAGGTCACATCAGGATTTATAAATCACAGGACTTTATAAACGGCTGAATATTAAAATCAGATATTTAATCTTTAACTTAACTAATTTAACTAACTAATTTAAATCCTCACACTCTGGGAAGGACGACACGTGTCGAGAGATATTATCTTCCTGTCAGTCAGGCTCAGTGTTTGACGGACATCATGTCACGTCTTGAACTAATAACTTCCGTAAAGAGTTTTCCTGAAACACCATCAGGATAATATGTCCTCCCTCATTATGCCTTTAGTATTTTATTATTATATTGTTTATATATTTATTATTACATTGTAATTGCTTAAAATTGATCAATAAAAATATTTTGAGGAAAAAAAAAATAAAATCTCTGACGCAGACGAAGCCAGTTCAAAAATCTCTCTCTTCATATTTTCTTGTTTTATTCTTCAGGCAACAGTCAGCTGGTTGTCCTGACGTCCTGACATGGATGTTGACAGAATTCAGATCTGGTCTTTGCTCTGCAGCTTCATTATTACCAGATAAAAACTTAAAGTTTTGCTCAGATAAATGACTTTGTTCAGATATTCTGCCTTTTATTTCAGTGGTACAAATGTTCACTAAAGCTAAACGTAAGTTTTGGTTTAAATTTACGTGTAAATGTTGGTTTTACTGGAAAAGAGTGATCGATATTTCCTGTAAAGGAGATGATGCCAGACACAAACACCCACACATGTAGTCATACATACATGAAGACACAAATGATGGATTGTGTGACTGATCAGCACAAGCTCATGAACACACACACACACATGCAGACACCACAAAGGCCCCTGTCACATGTGGAGCAGATACATACCAACACAGTGATGTCAGTTTGTTCATCTCGACCTCAGACTGCTGATCTATTCATCAGAAACTCACACAGCCCAGCCTTTTTTCTCTGCTGGTCACTAAACTCACATTTCTGTTTCTCAAACAGAAAAAATCATCTGTTCTCTGAATCTGACGACATGGTCAAAATTCAATTCAAATCAAATTTATTTATTTAGCAAAAATTTATTTAGAGCCCAAAATCACAAACATCGTTTGCCTCGGAGAGGGCTTACAATTACAATCTGTACAGTTGTGACACCCTCTGTCCTTAGACCCTCGACCCCTCTGTCCTTAGACCCTCAAACTGAACCGGGTCAGGAAAAACTTCAAAAAAGCCTTTATGGGAAAAAGAAGAAACCTGAGGAAGAGCCACAGATGAGGGATCCCTCTCCCTGGGACGGACAGACGTGCAATAGATGCCACATGTACAGAGAACATCATCATCAGTCATATATGGAGTTAAACATGGGTCGTAATAAACTGTAGATAAACTGAGTTCATGGGTTTAGTCCATGTGTGAAGGTATCACAGGTAATGGAAATGAGTCTGTGAGTCCAGGTGCATCTCTAGATGTCCTCATATGGAGCTCTGAGGCCACTCGACCTTCTCTCCACAGCACAGACACAGATCATGTCCCCACCAGGCCAGTGAACCTCAGACAGATGGACCACAACCAGAATCAGTGAGGAACCTGCAAGACTGGAGAGAACAAAGAGGACCGGGGCTCCGGCAGTAACATGCATGCACTTTACAGGACATCAAGAGTATTCACATTAACCACTTTAACACTTTAACCAATTTAACTACTTTAACCAGTTTATAAGCTGACTCCAGTTTGCACTACTACCATATCAATTTGCACTGTCTGATGATTTTGCCATGTCTTTGTTTTATTAACATGTCTTACAGTCTTCTTAAGAAACATACTTTCAACCCTCAGCATGTCCTGCACATGCCGCCAAATTAACAAAGATGCAGACTTTGACTTTTGCTTTGAAATAAGAGTAGAGGAAGCAGAGACAGAGGAAGAGGGAGAGGTGCCTGGTGCGATGCATCATGGGAGCCCCCCCCGGCAGTCTAAGCCTATAGCAGCATAGCATAACTAAGGGCGAGCCTGTGCCCACCCTAACTATAAGCTTTATCAAAAAGGAAGGTTTTAAGTCTATTCTTAAACACTGACACTGTGTCTGCCTCTCGGACCCAGACTGGGAGCTGGTTCCAGAGAACAGGGGCCTGATAGCTGAAGGCTCTGCCCCCTAGACTACTTCTTCTGGAAACCCTGGGAACTACAAGTAAGCCTGCGTTTTGGGAGCGCAGCACTCTAGTCGGATGATAAGGAGTTATCAGTTCATTAAAATATGATGGTGCCAGACCATGTAGAGCCTTATATGTGAGGAGAAGGATTTTAAAATCCACTCGCGCTTTGGGACAGAAAGTGCCGAATTTTTTTATTGCGATGTTGCGTGCAGGTGGTAAAAGGCAGACCTTGAAATATGCTTAATATGGGTGTCGAAGGACATATCCTGATCAAATAAAACACCAGAGGTTCCTTACAGTGGTGCTGGAGGCCCAGTTAATGCCATCCAGCAAGGCTATCTTAGGAGAAAACGTGTTCCTCAGGTGTTTCGGACCTAATAGGATCACTTCAGTTTTATCTGAGTTCAACAGCAGGAAATTTCTGGTCATCCAAGCCTTTATTATCTTTAAGGCAGGCCTGGAGTTTCTGGTCCTGTGAAATGGCACAAAGACATAAAATAATCTTATATTTTCTGTCTGATGTAGTTAAAAACAGAAACAGAAGATCTTTTAGTGAAAGTCAGCAAGAAGTTGGACTGCATCAGACTCCTGTTCTCTTTATTGATTTGTTCTCTTAGACAAAACTATTTTAGGTGACCAGACTTATGAAATATTTAAAACATCAGCAAACAGCTGTGTTAAGAAAACACGACACTCAGACTCAGAAATCTTTCTCTGGAGACACAAGCTGACCTTGAGGCGTCTGTGCAGACTGAGCTGATGATTTTAACATCACATGGACGCTTAACAAGCACTGCAGACAAAAGAAAACAGGCTGCAGTTTGTGGGGCTGCGAGTAAAATAAGATCAGAGATCAGCAGAAAACAAACTGAAAATAGCTGCTGGTCACACTCAGTCAGACATTCATTTGCAGGAGCTTCCTGCCAACACAGCAGGTGGAGCAGCAGCATCCTGACTCACCTTCAGCTCCTCTGACTCCTCAAACAGCCTTCACGTTAGCATGTTAGCTCGACAGCTGTTTATTCTTTATACAGGTGATTAAAGGTCCCCTGTGAGAGAAGTTCTCATCATCAGGAAAGGTTTTCAGTCACCGAAGCTTCAGTCGATAATATTTAAGTAGAGAAACGTGTCACTTTCTGTACTCATACAGATCCAGTCTAGTTTCCATGATATGAATTTGAGGTTGATCTAAACATTTAACATAAAAACATAAAAATGTTGCGTATTTCTTGGTTCAGCATGACACAAAACATAGACTTGTTTTACATGAGGAAATATTATCTGGTTCCACCTTTGTGTCTTCTGTGGTTGTAGATTTTCTTTACATATGTTTGATTTCATAGCTTTAACACTATAATGTTTAAAAGTGATTTCTACAGCTTTAACACCTAAAACTATAATAAAACTATAATGGTTACCACAGCACATAATATAATATAATGAATATATAATATTCTTAACATAACTGTCAGCTCAAAGCGCACAATCCTGTCCTGTGAGAAAACATTTTAACCAACCTGTTGTGTGACAATTAAATTACTTATTGATTTTTACTTCCTGGCAACAATGACTGAATCTGGTCCTTTCAAACCATCATATTATTTTTATTATTCTTATCATTTCCAGACTGGATGTATTTTCTCGCAGTGTCATTTTAAATACTAATCCTCTTAGCTGACACAGGACCGATATTTGGGATCATCAGATATCAGGTCATATCACAGTGATGGTGGCGTACGTGGTGTTTTTATCTGCTGCAGGACAAACAGTTCCTGCTAACATGAAACAGCTGAAATACTGTGCAGGTCAGAAGCAGAATAAAGGGAACGTCACATGTATTTTATCCAGTTTGGCTTCAGGTGGTTGGTGCAGTTTTTCAGGATTTGGGAAGTGTGTCAACGGTCTCCACAGCCGAATGAGACACAGACAAAGTGAATCAGAGGAATTAAGACTTTACAGTGTTTCTGGTCTTTAACAGACGTTGTTATCTGGAGCAGCTCACAACAAGTCTGACAGACAAACAGACTCCCAGACTGCCGAGCGTGGGCGCCAACAAGAGAAAACCATCAGAGGAAAACAATGTCGGCTTTACTTTTATTTCTGTTTGACGCAGAAACTGAGCTGTGGTTAAAGGCTGCTTACTTGTTTTTGGACAAAGAAGGTCTTTAACAGTAAAGTGGAATAAATCTCCATTATTACTAAACTCTGGGTTCCCCCTGTATGTGGGAACCTTCTGCAGTTTTACGACATGAATGAAGCAGTGATTCCTCGGATAAAGAGACAGACACACACAAACAAACAGACACTGAACACATCTCTGAGGCCACGACGCACGGCGCCCCCCAACTGCAAAAACAGCACTGCAGTGACAATCTCCAAATCCGGGACCAAGTCACCCGCTAAGAGGATCAGATCTTCTATATATACACTCTCCGCAGGTAGCTTTCCTCAACAGGCAGATAAGCAGATTACCGATAAAAGATAGTGGACACATGAGTCGTCAGTGTTTCAGGGAAAACTCCAGAGAGAAACCGTGCCAGAAAATACACAAATAATACAAATATACACTGTCTGATTTATTATAATATCATGTTGTAATCATCATAATAAATGGTTGTGTTATTAGAGGGCTCACATGCTCCACAGACTGTAAAACTCCTCGAGAAAAATGTGTGATTTGTGATTTTGAGCTGTGTAAATAAAATTGGTATGTGACAGTTTGTCCTTATTTTACATTGGAGATGTTAAAACATGAGATAAACAGTTTCTGTGAGGTATCACTTGGCTGATTTATTCCTTTATTGTACAGACGACAGCAGGGAGGTGACAGGAAACAAGAGGAGACGGAGATGAGGAAGGAACAGTCAGTTTGATAATCCCACCATCAAAAATAAATATAAGGAAGTGACCAATGGATTTTCCTGTCTTATTACAATCATATTAATGTTTGATCTGATTTATTAAGGTCAGAAATCCACATACAGCACGTTGATATATATAAAGTGAAACATGACCTTTGTTTGTGTCGTAATGGATTCAGAATCACTTATTTTTATATCCATAATACAGTATTTGCATTGTTTAACACATTTTAATGTGGCTGCACTGTGAATATGTGTCATATAAACACTATAAAACATAAATCTGCTCAAACAGTCAAACAAGTTCTTCAGCTGTTTAATTCATGACAATTGTTTTATTTGCTCTTGTGACTCCCTGCTGTGATGCTGTTTTAACCCTTCACATCATTTCTCAGGTTGCACAGATCAGGAATCCACTGAGCTGATTTATAGATGTCTGCAGATTAGAATGTGAGAAACTGTGAGAAAGAAAATGATTCACACTTAATCAACGTGGTAAGACTTGCCCGCTCATTACCTGTCCTCACACGCAGGGAACAGTCAGATTGTAGTTTATCAGGTCAGCACTCCTCTTCACATTCATACGTCACGTTACTGAGATGTTTGGGAAATCAGAGTTCAGTTTGAGCTTTGAGGAAGGATAAATGAGGCAAACAAAGCCAAACACTTCAACATTATCTGTAAAATCACTGTGTCTTATTGGAAAGAAATTCAGAAACATATTGGTAATTGTCAGATGAGATTTTGTAAATGTGGATGACATCTCATCTGAAGGGTAACAGAAATATTTGATACGAATACTTCTGAGAGAAAACAGGCCGCCACAAAACCGCCACCACAAACCATTAATGAATGGAGAGAAATCTTCATCTTCTTCATCCGCTTGGTCCGGGACCGGGTCGCGGAGGCAGCAGTCTGAGCAGAGATGCCCAGACTTCCCTCACCCCAGACACTTCCTCCAGCTCTTCCGGGGGACCCCGAGGCGTTCCCAGGCCAGCCGAGAGACATAGTTTCTCTCCAGCGTGTCCTGGGTCTTCCCCGAGGGCCTCCTCCCGGTGGGACATGCCTGGAACACCTCCCTAGGGAGGCGTCCAGGGGGCATCCGAAACAGATGCCCAAGCCACCTCAGCTGACTCCTCTCGATGCGAAGGAGCAGCGGCTCTACTCCGAGCTCCTCCCGAGTGACCGAGCTTCTCACCCTATCTCTAAGGGAGCGCCCAGCCACCCTGCAAGGGAGGAAACTCATTTCGGCCGCTTGTATCCGCTGATCTTGTCCTTTCGGTCATTACCCAAAGTTCATGACCATAGGTGAGGGTGGGAACGTAGATTGACCGGTAAATCGAGAGCTTCGCCTTTCGACTCAGCTCCTTCTTCACCACGACGGTCATACGGTCCGGTACACCGACCGCATAACTGCACTGGACGCTGCACCAATCCGCCTGTCAATCTCACGCTCGATCTTTCCCTCACTCGTGAACAAGACCCCGAGATACTTGAACTCCTCCACTTGAGGCAGGACCTCTCCACCCACCTGGAGAGGGCATGCCACCCTTTTCCGGTCGAGAACCATGGCCTCGGATTTTTTGGAGGTGCTGATTCTCATCCCAGCCGCTTCACACTCGGCTGCAAACCGCTCCAGTACATGCTGAAGGTCCTGGCCTGATGAAGCCATCAGGACAACATCATCCGCAAAAAGCAGAGATGAAATCCTGTGGTTCCCAAACCGGACTCCCTCCGGCCCCTGGCTACGCCTAGAAATCCTGTCCATAAAGATTATGAACAGGACCGGTGACAAAGGGCAACCCTGCCGGAGTCCAACATGCACTGGGAACAGGTCTGACTTACTGCCGGCAATGCGAACCAAGCTCCTGCTCCGGTTGTCGTACAGAGACCGAACAGCCCTTAGCAAAGGCTCCCCGGACCCCATACTCGCGGAGCACCCCCCACAGAATACCACGAGGGACACGGTCGAATGCCTTCTCCAGATCCACAAAGCACATGTGGACTGGTTGGGCAAACTCCCATAAACCCTCAAGCACCCTGTGGAGGGTATAGAGCTGGTCCAGTGTTCCACGACCAGGACGAAAACCGCATTGTTCCTCCTGAATCCGAGGGTTCGACTATCGGCCGAATTCTCCTCTCCAGTACCCTGGCGTAGACCTTCCTTCCAGGGGAGGCTGAGAAGTGTGATCCCCCTGTAGTTGGAACACACTCTCCGGTCCCCCTTTTTAAAAAGAGGGACCACCACCCCAGTTTGCCACACCAGAGGCACTGTCCCCAACCTCCATGCAATGTTGCAAAGGCGTGTCAGCCAAGACAGCCCCACAACATCCAGAGATTTGAGGTACTCAGGGCGGATCTCATCCACCCCCGGCGCCTTGCCACTGCGGGAGCTTACGAACTACCTCAGTGACTTCGGCTTGGGTGATGGACGAGTCCACCTCAGAGACCCCAGCCTCCGCTTCCTCATTGGAAGGCAAGTCGGTGGGATTGAGGAGATCCTCGAAGTATTTCTTCCACCGTCCGACAATGTCCCCAGTCGAGGTCAACAGCTCCCCACCTGCACTGTAAACAGTGTTGGCAGAGTACTGCTTCCCCCTTCTGAGGCGCCGGACGGTTTGCCAGAATCTCTTCGAGGCCGACCGATAGTCCTCCTCCTCCATGGCCTCACCGAACTCCTCCCAGACCCGAGTTTTTGCCTCCAGGACCGTCCCGGGCTGCGGCTTGCTTGGCCTGCCGGTACCTGTCAACTGCGTCAGGAGTCCCACAGGCCAACATGGTCCGATAGGACTCCTTCTTCAGCCTGACGGCATCCCTTACTTCCGGTGTCCACCACCGGGTTCGGGGAAGTTGCCATGCCACGACAGGCACCAGAGACCTTGCGTCCACAACCCAGTTCCTTGGCGAACCGCCGCGTCGACAATGGAGGCAGAGAACATGGTCCACTCGGACTCAATGTCTCCAGCCTCCCTCGGAATCTGTGAGAAGCTCTTCCGGAGGTGGGAGTTGAAGACCTCCCTGACAGAGGGCTCGGCCAGACGTTCCCAACAGACCCTCACAATACGTTTGGGTCTGCCAGGTCTGTCCAACTTCCTCCTCTGCCAGCGGATCCAACTCACCACCAGGTGGTGATCAGGTTGACAACTCAGCCCCTCTCTTTACCCGAGTGTCCAAGACATACGGCCGGAGATCAGATGAAACGACAACAAAGTCGATCATCGACCTCCGGCCTAGGGTGTCCTGGTGCCACGTGCACTGATGGACATCCCTTATGCTTTCGAACATGGTGTTCGTTATGGACAAACTGTGACTAGCACAGAAGTCCAATAACAGAACACCGCTCGGGTTCAGATCGGGAGAGGCCGTTCCTCCCGATCACGCCCCTCCAGGTATCACTGTTGTTGCCCACGTGAGCGTTGAAGTCCCCCAGTAGAACAATGGAGTCCCCAGTCGGAGCACTATCAAGTACCCCTCCCAGGGACTCCAAGAAGGCCGGGTACTCTGTACTGCTGTTCGGCCCGTAGGCACAAACAACAGCAAGAGACCTATCCCCAACCCGAAGGCGCAGGGAAGCGACCCTCTCGTTCACCGGAGTGTGAACTCCAACACATCCAACACATGGCGGCTGAGCTGGGGAGCTATGGGCAGCTAGCAAGCCCACACCAGCTCGCCGCCGCTCACCCTGGGCAACTCCAGAGTAGTGGAGGGTCCAGCCCCTCTCAAGGAGCTGGGTTCCAGAGCCCAAGCTATGCGTGGAGGTGAGCCCGACTATCTCTCTAGCCGGTACCTCTCAACCTCCCTTGCACGAGCTCAGGCTCCTTCCCCCCCAGCGAGGTGACATTCCATGTCCCTATTGCCAGAGTTTTGGTCCAGGGATTGGGTCGTCGAGGCCCCGAGGCCCCATGCCACGACTGCTACCCAAACCACATTGCACCGGCCCCTCATGGACCTTCCTGCGGGTGGTGAGCCTACTGGAAGGCGGGCCCACGTCGCCATTTCGGGCTGAGCCCGGCCGGGTCCCGTGGGCAAAGACCCGGCCACCAGGCGCTCGCCTGCGAGCCCCAACCCCAGGCCTGGCTCCAGGGTGGGGCCCCGGTAACGCCGCCTAACGCCAATCCGGGCGACGTAACGGTCCTTGATGTTCTTCTGTTCATGATGGGCTTGTGGCTTGTGAACCGCTCTTAGTCTGGCCCGTCACCTAGGACCTGTTTGCCATGGGAGACCCTACCAGGGGCGTAATGCCCCCGACAACATAGCTCCTAGGATCATTCGGGCACACAAACCCCTCCACCACAGTAAGGTGGCGGTTCAAGGAGGGGATGGAGAGAAATACTTAGGAGATATATGTTATGGAGAAGTTGTCATTTTCCTTCAGAGTGCAGAGAAATTTTCCAGATTTAGACCAAGTGAACTGAGAACATTAAACCATTTAACCTACTTTCACTTCAGAATAAAGGGAGGATACTGTTTGACATATATTATACTGTAGATAAGAACTTTCTTCTTTTTTCTCTTTATCTCTCCTCTTACAGCACGTGAGTTAAAGCTTGTTATAGATAACGGTCTATCAGAAAACCTCTGAGAGAGTCAGGCTGTAACGTGGTCATCACACATACAAAGAGAGGCGCACATTGTGATGCGACTTGATGATGGCTGGTGCTCGGTGTGCTGGTGTGAACATTTCCGATTTCCTGCAGATGGAAACCTAATAATACACAAAACAACGCATCACGTCAGCTTGCACATCAGAGTCAGCGTCAGAGTTTGTATGAAACTCCATGAAGCATCTCTGATGTAAAGACGACTGTTCAGTCCTCTCGAACGTGCAGCACAGACGTGAACAGTATTTTATAGAAACCACGATGAGTAAAAGCTGCTCTGAGGGTCAGCAGAGGTGCAGCCACTGAGGGTGTACCTGGCAAACTGGCAGCTCGGAAACCTTTGAGGAGTTGGATGAATAGTTTGTTCTTCCTGGAGCCAGAGCTGCAGGATGGGAGGGGAACAGGAAGTGAGTCACTGCAGGATCGTAGCTCACCAGGAAACAGGCTGCGTGCTGCCAGGGGGGGCATCTGATCCAGATCCACGAGAGGCTGAGAAAAGAGCCCCCCAGCTTCAACCACCACGACTCTAAAGATAGGAACCAAGTCAGAAAACAGGCCCGCGGCTGAAAAACGAAAACAGGCAGGACGACTAAAGAAACTCTGCCCGTCTGCTTAAAATAAGCATCACAGAGTTCTCTGAAAGATGTTTATTCAGAAAAATGAGCAACACAACCAATTCAAGCTGAATATTTTAGATGATAAAGGCGCAAATCAAACAAGCATTTTTATTTCAATCTGCTGTGTTCACATCTTTCTGTCAACACAATCAGAAGTTTGGTGTCAACAGGACACAGAAAAGAAAAGAAAAGAAAAGAAAAGAAATCGAAGTGTAAGTGGGGCAGAAATGTGATGTTTGGACATGTTTATTCATTCAGCTTCAGTCTCTTCAGATACAAATAAATAAATCAACTGAGGGAATAAAAAAACTGTTTTAACTGGTTGATCATGTATCAACTTTATTTAAATACTTTGACAACCTCACCTACAGTGTACAGTTAGAAAACTCCTCCAAAGACAAGATACTGGTCAAATTTACAGAGCGAAAAGAAAGAAAAACAAACTTATAAAAGCAAAATGAAAGAACAAATCGGTAAGAACCTTCACGCTTGCTATAGCCGACGCTCGGCCTCCTGACGGACTCTCTGGCCCGGCAGGACGGAGCAATAATGAGTTTTTATGTTAGTTTGAATCTTTGAATCACAAAACTAAATAAAAAAATAGGTCTTCCTCCTCTCGTCACACTGTTACAGGCTGCCTGCATCCCACCGAGCCGAGCGGCCATCACATATTCCTGACATATAAAAATGATTCAGTCCAAAAAAATCTCAAGTGAGGAAGTATATTTACCCGAGTATAAAAAATAAATTAAAATGATCAACATTTATACACAAGATGACAAACCAGACAGCTGTGGCGTGAGGTGAAAAACTTCTACAAACTTCTTCAAACAAGCCTGAAGATGAACTTGGGGAACTTCTCATCCTCAGACACCGCTCTAACTTCTGACTTCAACTGTTTATGGAAAAAAAAGTGGAAACTAGGAAAGAAAAGATCCTCGAGTCCATCAGAGAAAACCACGTCAAGTGTCGATGCTGCAGAGCTGAAAGCGGCAGAGGGAGGCGCCTGCACGGATCAATGCAACGTTCATGCATTCATTTGATTTTTAGGTCCAAGTCTAGTTTATGATTGTCACACCGTCACCAGCCTCTAAAGCTGAAAGCTCAGAAAGAAAGAAAGAAAACAACCTCAGAAACAAAGTCCTGACTTTCTTTTCTACTCTCAACAAGAGTTAATAAAAACAGTGAAAGAGATGAGGATCAGTGTTGACTCCTCATGCTGACTAACCAACGTTTAGTTAAACCTCTCGCGTGTTTGATCGTCTCTTTTCTACCTTAAAGAAGAAGCCGTGAACTGGAGGCTCTTCAATGTTCACAAATAAAACAAAAGCTGAAAACGGAGTAATTGAAGGAAAACAGCAGCGGCGTAGTGGTTAGAGAGGTCAGAGGTCACTACCTGTTCTGTAAGAGCTAAACACCTGAAACGAGACAGTAAATGAAGAGCTGGAGGAGCGACGGACATTAAAAACATTAACAGAGCTCTCAGAGGACACAAACCGACAGTGCAAAGAAGTAGAAAAATAAATACAAAAAAAAAAAAAGCAGAATATAGATTTATGTTCGGGAATTTGTAATAGTTTCTGCAGAAAATGTGACAAAACATGTTATAGTCAAAGAAAACAGACACAAAAGGAAGAAGATGGAGAGGTGACGTGTTTCTGATGGGCAACAGGAGCTGCTGTTCACTTCATCACAAACAGATAATCAATACGTTCATCTGAGCATTGTGGACAAGAAATATAGACGAGCACATCCAACAGTTCAAAGATGAGGAGAAACTGAACAGGAAGGAGACAGTAAAATGTTCTTTCAATATAAATGTGTTTTTGCTGCTGTCTGAATAACTGTTTTCATTAAGATATGAGATGAAGATACATTTATTTATACACCAATAAGTCTGTTTAAAATAGAGCTTTACAGATTTAACTTTAAACCCTTCCACAACCCGACAGTCTTTTATAGATTCTGAATCTGCAACACTGCCATGAAGAGTGTGTGTGTGTGTGTGTGTGTGTGTGTGTGTGTGTGTCTGACAGGAGACGTTCACAAAACTTTTGCCTTTAACTCTCACAGGCAGATTCGCCTCAGTGCGTTTTTCTTCCTGTTTCACTGAGCATTTCAGTGTCCAAAACGTTAAAACGAGTCACCGTCTGACTGCGTGATGGGCTCAGGGGTCAGAGGTCATTTGGAGGGGGGGGTCACTGGCAGAAGGGGGAGGCGGTGGGGTCGAAGCCTTTGAAAACGTCCTTCAGCGAGGCGTTGTCCTGCTCCGTGGTCGCCTGCTCCGACTGCACCGGGCTGTTTCCTCCGAACGGGCTGCTCGTCCCGCCGGGTTTGGCCGCCTGCTTCACCACGCCGAATAGCGAGGACACCGGCAGGTTGTGGACCCCTGCGGGCCCCTGATCCGCAGCAGCTCCAGGATCTGCTGCCGAGGGCCCCCCCTGAGCAGCGGAGTTTGGTGAGGGTGCAGGTTTGGGTCGCGGCCTGTTGTAGCTGTTGTATCGGTCGGTCCCCTGCTCTCCACTTTTCTCCGGCTCTGGCTGGTCCAACGCAGACTTCCGGACGAACAGGGGCTCCTTGGACTTGGGTTTTCCCGCTGGGGGGTCGCTGGTCTTGGACTCTGTGCTGGCTGAGTTGGGGGAGTTGTTAGAGCCGCTGCTGGTGCCAGGGCTGCCGGGTTTGTTAGTCCGTGGGTCATACAGGCTGATGCTGCTCAGCACGCTGGCGCCCCCCGGTGGCCCGGTTCCAACACCGCGGCCCGCCCCGCCCGAGGAGAGCAGCCGTGGGTCGTAGGGGGCGATGGTGGGAGGGGGGGGGCTAGATGTTGTTGCTGGAGAGGTAGAGGAGACGGGAGGGGGTGCAGGATCTGACGGCTGTTTCAGTGCTGACTTCTGGGGCTGCAGGCGGGGGTCTGTGGGGCCTTTACGTGCCACACGGGGGTCCACAGGCTTTTCTGCAGGAGCGGGGGCCATGGGGGGGGATGCACCCATCAGCGACACAGGGGGGACGGGGGTGGGTATGAGCGGAGGGGAGGGAGTCTGGGAAGGGCTGGAGCTGACGGTCTTCAGGATGCGAGACAGCAGCTCAAAGTCTGGGAGGGAGGACGAGGAGGAAGATGGAGCAGGGGGGTCCGAGGAGGGAGGATGCTGCACGGGGGGCGGCTGCGAGTGAGGGAGAGGCGGCTGAGCGCGGGGCAGACGTGAGTCTACGGAGGAGACGGGTGGGATGCCTGGGGGTAGCGGGAGGAGGTCCTGTTTGGGGACGGGCAGGGGGAGCAGGTCTTCGGGGGACCAGGTGATGGTTTTGGAGAAGGCGGGCATGTGCAGGACGATGTCCTTCTTGATGTGGCTGAACTGCTGCAGCTGTGAGCGGGGGTCTCTCAGGGCCATGCCCATCAGGGGGTCCAGAGGAATCGGCACCGGCTTGTCCCGCAGAACTCGCTCCGTCTCCTCCTCGTCTGCCGCCGGCGCTGTGAGCGGCGGGGGCTTGTAGACCAGAGGAGGCTCTGGTTTGGGGGCGGGGGCCGAGTGTGAGGAGGATCCGGCCGAGGCGGCGGCGGCGGCCAGCCGGGCGAGTCTTGGGTCTGCAGGGGGGCCGGATGACGACAGGGCCGACAGGGAGTGGGCGGGGTCTGAGAGCTGGCCCGAGTCTCCGGCACGTGCCAGACGTGGGTCCCGAGCCAGGCGGGGGTCTGCTGGCCGAGTGGGGGCGGTGGCAGCAGAGGCTTTCTGCAGGCGGGGGTCGCTGGGGGGACCGTCAGATTTCTGAGGACCCTGCGTCTGCTGACGAAGCGTTTTCAAGATGGAGGTCACGCTACCGCCGCCGTCCTCATCCTCACTGGAGTACCAGTTCCCTGAGTCACCTGGGGAAGAAGGGCAGACATGTTGGGGGAGTGGACTTTGTTAGGAAAATAAAAGATTCACTTCACATCATCAGTGGAGACTGTGTGAAACTGACTGATTAAATAAACAAAAGTAAACAACCATCCGTGTGCAATATGAAAGCCCGTCTATATTAAACATGTTGAAACATATTTCTGTAACTCTCCTGAAAATGTTCAGTGTTTTAGTCATGACGGAGGAGACGTGTGTGTATGTGTGATCATGAAGGAACGATTGACAGTTTACACACAAACAGATTCGGACCTTCAGTGTCTCGGCTCTTCTCTGCTCCCCCCTCGGCCATCCTGCGGGCTCTCTCCTCCTCCTCCTGCTGTTTCTGTTGGATCCTCATGAACAGAACGCGCTGAGCCGGAGGCAGGAAGTCCGGCACAGAGATCCCCCCCTGGTTGGCTGATGCTCCGTTAGCAGAGCCTTCTTGGCCGGCTGACTGACTACCGAACCCCCCCGTGCCGCCTCTCTCGTCCATGCCGGTGAAACCCTGGTAGCTGTCACCTGTGGGGGGGGGGCACAGTGAGGGAACTCATCAGTACAATCAATTCAATGAAACACCAACATTGATCTTGTTCATTAAGTTTTTCTTTTCTCGGTCTGTCAGGGACGCTCACCTTCCTGCACCACCCCCTCCATCTGCATGTCGTCCTGCTGGTTGAAGAAGTTATTGAAGAAGTTCCCACCCTGGGGGGGGCCTGGAGGCAAAGGACCTGGGGGACCTTCACCAGGTGCAAACCCTCCCATCATGGGCGGTCCACCAGGGCCCATGTTGGGGGGGCCCATGTTCTGCATATCTGGGGGCATCATGCCTGGGGGGGCAGGGAAACGGGTGGGAGGGGCGCCACTGGGGGCCCCCTGGGGTCCAGGAGCTGCAGCCTGACCCTGGTTGGTTGTGGGAGTCTGGCTCCTGATGGGGGGAGGAGGGTTATTATATTCAGTTAGTGTGAGTGTGAAGTCACTGTTATCGTCTGATCAAAGTTTTAATATCACAACACAAATTATTTTACTTTCTCCAGAGACGAGACACATCACCCCCCCATAAACAACAGCCCAACCTACAAATACAGCCTAAATATTCTTTTAATAATTTTCTATATGACCCAAACACAGCACACTCGTGACCGAGTTTTCTGCCTCTGGACCAGGTCTGTCTTTGAAAAAGAGACGTTGACTTCAATGAAACTAACCTGGTTAAATAAATAAAATGATGAGGAAGTATTTGACTGTTGCACTCTTAGTCTTTTAAGTTAACCCCCCCCCCCCCAGCTACATTTTCCTCACTCTCTTCTACTTTTCTGATCTTTTCTGATCTCTTACCTGACGGCCAGTTTCTGAGCTAGCTGTCCTGTTGGCTGAACTTTGATCTCGAACAATGAGGGGATCTTCTTCCCCGCCAGAGACAGCCCCCCCCAACACCAGGAGGAGGGGGGCCCATGTGGGGAGGAGGGCCAGTGGGATTTGGGGGCCCTTCTGGGTAAGGACCCCCTTCAGGGACATGGAAGGGGGGACCAACACAGGGGTTAGGCCCAGGCCCAGGAACAGGGCCTGGACATGGTCCTGGGCCTGGCCCCGGTCCTGGCCCTGGTCCCAGTCCTGGTCCTGGTCCCAGTCCTGGTCCTGGGGGACATTTGTTGGGCATGGGCCCCTGGTTAGGTCCAGGAAGAACCCCAAAGTCAACAGGTGGAGGCCCTCCGAAATCCCCGGGCCCTGCGTTGGGGTCTACAGGAACAGGCCGAGGAGGGGTGGGGAGGAGGCCGACCCCAGGTGGGGGCTTGGGGAGAGGATTGATACCCTGCTTCTTCAGCTCCTCCACCTCCTTCTCATCCTCCGCTCCGGCCTCTGCATCCTCCGCCAGCATCTACGAGGCAAAGTCACAAAGATTTCAGAGAACGAGTTCATCTGAAAAATGTTCTCAAAGCTGTCATGAAACCAAACAGTCTCTGTTCACCCTGCAGATTTTAGCATTTCACTGTTTTTTTGGATCTTTAACATTTAATATGACATGAAAAATATTCTTCAGACCTTTAAATGATCAGAGAGAGTTGACAAACAGGTGAGTTTAGCGTACCTTGTTAAGAAGCTCCTGTGTGTCATCATTGAGAGCTTCGTGGGAGAACATGCACTCGTCCCCGTTGACACAGTTTCCTGTTGTGTGGAACAGCTTACAAGGAAATTCACGTAACAGCAGAGTCAAGGAGAAACTCAGAAAGGAACTGGACAGAAACCTCAAACTGTTTCCTGCATATTCTCATTTGAATTCTGAGATTAAACCAAATCTATCATTTTCTATCTTTAGTATTTCATTAACTTACCTTATTTTCTTACTCATCAATATACCCAGAATCCCCCCTGATGAATAAAGAGTCTCTGTGTGCTTAATATTGAAGGATATCATGCATGTAAGGACAGTGGTCGGCCCGGGCACAAAACCCAGTGATGTAGAACTTGCACAGCTCCTTCTTCTTGGGCAGCTCGATGTCGTGGCTGAAGTTGCAGTGGTCCCCCTGATGGAAAGAAGACAGAATGAGATCTGTGTGTCTGTTTGGTTCATGACTGAAAAGTTTGAGAGAGATGATCTTAACTTAACTTAAAGATTAGAGAGGGCAGATTAAACAAGAAAATATCAACTATTTCCTATATCACATGTTGGATCTTACCCAGGTGCACCTCCCCTCGATGTAGTACTTGCAGATGGCCTTTCCTTTCTTATCCTGATGTTTGTCATTATGATTCCTCCTCCCAGGTCCTGGTCCCTCACATCCGCCACCTCCGTCCTAAAATACACAAACCACGTACACAGAAGGAGAGAGTCGAGCAGTAAGTAAGAGAGGAGACATTCATTTCATTTCATTCCTCGAGCTGAATAAATATAAAGGGATTTATCCAGCAGACTTGAGTGAAGCAGCCTTTTCTTTTCTCTCTGTTTGCACTAACCCTCTTTGGATTCTCAGATTTCTTTCAGTATCAGGACACTGAATTAAAGAAGCCATACCCCGTTGTCCATGTCTCCGTTGTTGTCATCATCCATCCCCATGTCGCCTCTTCCTCTCCCGCGGTTTCGACCTCTTCCTCCTCTCATCATACCCCGCCCTCCTTTCCCCCTCCCTCGCCCGCGGCCACCTTTACCTCCTGGTGCAGAAATTGGAAATAGAGTAAGTGGATTTTTTTAATAACACAGATAGTCAACAATGTCTGGCACAGAAAGAGCAAACTGACTGAACTGTGCAGAAAGACAAAGATGAAGAACAAACTACCTGTCCTAGTCCAAACTCACCTCTGCCTCTGTCTCTGTCTTTGCACTTCTTGTACTGGTTGAGCTCTTTTGAGTAGTCATCGTAGTCATCATCGCCCATGTTGTCGTAGTCATCATCTCCATACTGTAAGACAGATTTTTAGTGTCGTTTACTCTCCTTCCTGAAAAAATAACTTCAGCTTGGAACAATTTTCCTGAATTTTATATTATTATTTAAGTAATTAAATATTTGGAGAAATATTCAACCCCTTAATTTGTAAAATAATAAAGTTTTGGGAAATGAGATCACAGATCAATGATGAGGACACTAAATTTGTTTAGAGGATTTTCAGTGAATGTCACCATGTGAAATATATTATAAATATATAAATATTAAACCAGCTGTGCAAATACACAGCATACGGCAGGATAATAACCGCCTGTTTCCTGGACTTTAACCAAAGAAAACAGATTTGACTCTGAATTATAAACCTCACCTCCATCTCATCTCCATAGCCATCTCCATCGTCGTTCATGTCTCCCATCTTTCCTCCACCTCGACCTCCTCGTCCTCTGCTCCCTCCTCTTCCTCCTCTCCTCCCTCCCCTCATTCCTCCACGGCCTCTCAGGCTCTTCATGCGACCTTTACCCCCTGTTAAGAAACAAAGAGAGAAATTAATCCAGAGGAAGAAAAGTTGCTAAAAGTTACTAAATTTGTATTAAAACTTTTGGCCTATAAGCTCATTTGTCTGTCTACAACTCTGCAAAGCGAGTGAGTTGTTAGCAAAACATCTTAATAAATTAAATCATATTATTGCCTTTATAAATAAATACACATTTTTACGTACTGTAGTTCAGGAAAAACAGATAAGTTTCCACGATATCCTTATACGTCATTCTGCTATCTGTTTGCTGTGTGTTTGAGAACCGCATTAAATCTCAGCTATATTTCATCTTCCGACACTTGACTTTCTCGGCCTACCTCGCCCGCCGCGGCCGCTGCCTCCCTCCTTGGCCTTGCGGTACTGGTTGAGCTCCTTGGTGAAGTCATCGTAGTCTTCGTCCCCCATGTCCTCGTCGTCCTCTCCCTCAAAGTTGTCATCATCGTACTCATCGTAGCCTCCGTAGCCCTGCTTGTCCATCTTCATGTAGCTGCCCTTCTTCGAGCCGCCGTAGCCTCCATGAGACTAGAGACAGGAAAACGCATGAAGTGAGTTTCCACAATTAAAAATACTGAACACAGAAATATCAGGGATATTTTCCTTAATAAAAATCTTTTTTTTTAATTGATCTTAATTTTAATCTAATTGTGGGCAGCGTTAGTTCTTACTGGGGGGGGGTACTGTGGACTGTACTCTCTGTACTTCCTCTTCTCGCTGGGACTGTAGTCCGACTCTTCACTGTAGTCCGAGTGGTCGTCATCAGATGACGCATGACGCTGAAACAGAGCAAAACACAGATATTCAGAGTGGAGATAGACAGACATGACAGACGAGTGTAAATACCTGTGGGTCTATTTCAGTTTAATAGCTGTCAATATTCTCACTTTGTGTTTGGATTTGCGTTTCTTCTTTGACCTCCTCTTCTCTCTTTCTCGCTCCTTCTCTTTCTTTCTCTTCCTCTTGCGGCGGTGGGACCGCTCATCATCCGAATTGCTACTGGCATGGCGCTCTCTATTTCGCCCAAGCTTCTCGCCAGCTCCTTCCCCTCCCGCTTCGCCTCCTCCGCCTCCATCATCGCCCCCGTCTCCGCCTCCACCTCCTGCAGATGCACCTCCACCCATCTCCTCCTCCTCCACGTCTCCCCCATCGTCTTCCAGCTCGCCCTCCTCCAGCTCCCCATCCTCTGGCCTGCACACGTCAACAACACACGGAGAGACGTTACACATCTGATCTCCTCATGGCTCAGTCTGCAGGGCACCTCTACAGTTTCAAACACATTAAACTGAAAAAAATACATTTAGTGGTTGTAAAACATCCCATGAAAAACAAGAATAGGTTTGACAAGTTTTAAAATCAAAGCCTGTAGTTTAAATACTTCATTTAAAGACACTATTATATTCTCATTATTTGGATTTTTGTCAGTCCAACAAGGTTTGTCAGGAGTAAGAAGAATCAAGACAGTGAAGAATAATAAGGTCTGAAACATGAGACAGCCTGTTCATGTTAATAAAATCTTTTAACTATTACAGAGAAAAAAAGCAGACTAGCAGACAGATTAGGGACAATGTGTAATTAATGCAATTTATGGCTTTGGGCATTCTGCCAGTTCTTTGCATGTCCTTACTGCTCATGGAGACTCCTTTGCGTTTTAAGAGAACACCTGACAGACTGTTGGAAGAACAAAAAGCTGGTTTGATCTCGTAAACCGTGTTAGTATGATTCATGTCAGGGCACATAAAGTGCAAGAGTGTGTTTTTTCTGTGAGGATGTGACTCTGCCAGGTGTATTTACACAGCGCCTGTTTCTCACATCTGTTTCTTAAACCACGAGTGACGTTTGCTCACAGATGCCACAACACTTCAAATTTGAACCCTCCTTTACATGTGCACATGAAAAATACAGACAGTGAACAAAGAAATCACCTTAAAGTCAAGCATCACTGAAAAAAAACTTTCTACAGTGTAAATTATCTCCTGAATGAACAACAAATAAAAATTAATTGCAGTGTGGTTTTAATTTTTACCTTCAGTTTGGCCTACACTGTTAATATCATCAGCATAATAAGTGAATACAGTCACTGGTAAGTTAGAATAGAACTATTCAGGGCTTTAAAATGTCTTCTTTGTTCAGATTGTCAGTGCAGTCAAAAGCAATATAAACCTTTCTAACTGGATTTAACCAAACTATATGAAAGACAAACTGCACAAACCATCAAATCAGGTTCAGTGTTCCCATTTTAAATAATGTAAAAACTATATCCATCTAGCCTGGGGGTGCTGAGGGTGTCGGGGGGTATGAATTACTAATGTATTGTTTCTGTGGCAGGACATTCACACGAGGCAACGAGAGCAAAACCATCAGATCCTAATTGACATGAATCACATGCAGGCCTCCCCCTGCAGCTACTGGTGGCTGTGGGGGGCAGCTGGAGGCAGGGGGAGGTTTGGAGTGGGTGGGTGGGGGTTACACAGCAGGCAATACACAGTGAGGGCAAATGAAGGGAAGGACATGATTTTAAAAAAGCTTCACAGCAATGAACAAGCTGCCATTAATCCAAAAACACTTTAACATTAAAACTGATTATTTGCATTTCCTGCGTTTTTATCCAATAACTGGATCCCAACCAACTAATAAACAAACATATTCACAACACAGCTGGACTGCTGTTTGTTTGTTTGTTTATCCTGTTGTCATGATGTGATATAGTCTAACCACAGTTAAAACTATTTGACGCTCCCTGTTTGAGTGATTAAGTCGAGGCTCCCCCACACCCAAAATCCACCACACGGCCGCTTACGTTTGACCACTAACAGACCGGTTAATTAAGATAAAACAGGCGTACTCGACCTCCAGTGAACACTACTCAATAGTTGAATTCATTCATGGAGCAAAACTTAAACAAAGTCTGCAAATAAAACTTTGTATTTCCTGAGAGAAAATACAGAAAAATCATCCGTCCTACAGAGAGTGAAACTATCACATCTGTTCTCCAACAGGTACAAACTCATCTGAACTTTTCTAAATTAAACCCAGAGAATATCTTCTTTTCTTCAGCCTGGTTCAAGACTGGAGGAAGCTTTGGGTTATCTCAGTAAAATTATGAACATTTAGTCAACCACAGTCTGGAATAAAACCTGCAGGACAAACTCCTGTTATCTGTTGTTTGCTTAAGAGCACAAGAACAAAGCAAACAACAAAATACGTCTTCATATTTGATTTTACTCTGGAACAAAAGCCAGACTGAAATGCATCACTTGCTATGATCTACCTGAAAATGTGTCTCAGTTACTTTAACAGTCTTCCCTCTGCACTTCTCTTTAAAGTAGCTCCAAAAATATACATAAAATGAGGTGTTTTCTAAAAATACTGGCTCTGCATCAGACACAAAACATCCCCAGTGCATTTTTCTTGGAATAACTTAAAACTGAAAGACTTTTTAATCTACCTAAGCATCTAATAGATGCTGTGACCATCACCAGCTTCCAGCTTTGAACCCAAACACAACAAACTGAGGAGCACCATCATCCCAACAGATGATATTGCTCCTCTTCATCACTATCTGTGCCATGAAGCTGAAGGGAAAACTCTCCTGACACGATGCGGGGCTCTCTAACATAACATGGAGACTATGGAGGCAGGTTGTTGTTGAATAAAGAGCGGATGGGATTAATTTTGGCAGATGATGATGACCTCTCTGGGCCTGTAAAGACACATCATCTCTATCCATCCATCCATCTGTCCGTCTACCTGCTGAGCCAAGAAGTTAACTGATCCAAGCTGTGCAAACTTAACAGTTAATGAAGTTTAGATCTACCAAAACAAACTGTTTCCTTAATACTGATTAGACCCTACACAAGTATCAATGAGCTGCAGACATCTAAGTGCATTAACGTCCAGGTCTGTGCACCATTTGTTGACGTTGTAAACTACGACAGCTCCAAACCGATGGTCAAATCTCTGCACAAAATCCTACAGACAACTGAGAGAAGATCTGAAAGTTCAACAGAGCAAAAGATTACTGAGGTCTATGAAGGATGATTGAATCCAAGGATTTACCATGCACTATGGCACAATTATTAGCTCCAATGAGTCCACAACGCAATTACTTCTAGAAGCAAAGGGCCAGGATTAAAATGGGGAATACTTACTGTGACAGGTTTTCTTCACATTTTGCATTCAAAACCATTGAACACGGGTTTTCCTAACTTTCTGGGACTATAGTGTCTCTGTGGGACTGAGGGGGGGTAAATTACAGCAAATCTGTCACCAGCTGGGGAAAGTGGTAAAAAGGGAAACTTGGTGTTTGACTGGAAACACTAATGGGATGCTTTGCAGACGTTTTACACATTTTTGTTTTTGGAGGGGGAAACTTTTGTGAATGTTTGTGACGAGTCACTGTGAATAAAAGTGATATGTTAGACAGATATGCACATAAAAACAACTGATCAGTCCATATTTTAAGGGTAGGTACATAAAAGACTTAAGGGGCAGAAGTCACGATAATTTCGGGATTTCAGGAGCTTTAAATAAACGTATTAACGCGTTTTCTATCGATAGAAAAACGAAAACTCGACTTTAATTAAAAGTGCGTAGCGTTAGCGTCCAAGCTAACTGAGCTACAAGTGGCTTCACACTAATGAAAGAATCGATTTGAAATTAAGTTAAAATTTAACGGCCCATATTGATCGATTAATATCCACAGAGCCGATCTGACAATGCTAATTAAATCTGGATTTAGGTCAACGGCTAAACAAAAAAAAGACTCATTAGCCATTAGCTTAGCCTCTCTGTCTTACCAACTGTGTTCAACGGTAAATTAGCCAGCGAGCTAATGTGGCTAAGTCAGCCTGAAAATAGGCCCACCGTTAATAAAGTGACAATAATTAGAATTTTTTGTTTGCACTAGCGGCATAACAGTAACTGTCAGCACACCCACACAATTAATTTAATTAAATTAAATTAGTCAGTCACACTGGGAGAGACAATAACAGTCGCTTTATAACCGCTGAATTTGCTGTAATGGCGGTGAAAGTATGATTGATCGTATTTGTTCCTTCAGGCGGGCTGGCTGGAGTCGCTGATTGTGGAAACGTTAATAAAATAAAAATAAAGTAAAAAGGGAATAATAATGATAATCGTTATTCCCGCTGCTATGTGGCCTCCCAGTTGGCGCCGTCGTGTCAAACATGGCGTTCTTTACCTCTTGGACTCGTTTTCCAGAAAAAAAGGCGAGTTTAATCCCTTTGACAGAAAAAGAAAAAGAAACCCCGGGCTTTTTGTGTAAAAGCACAGGACAAATAAATAATTTCATTTAAATATGACTGTAGAATTACTCGACCTTTCGTCAGTCAGGAGACTGTTGTGTTCGTGGTTGGTAGTTGGGGAGTTTGGATGGACAGTCATGCTTTCCACGGCCATTTCCTCTACCTACATTGAGGAGCAGAAAAATTACAACTCGACGCTGGAATCTACTGGCTTGTGCGTCACTTCACTAGGATCTACTTGTTTTTGGTTTTAGGAAGAGTTTCTGTTCATAGTAGGCAATTCTCCACCACAGTTGTAAGAGAAATATGATGAAATTGAGTCCTGACGTGCTCCGTCCTACTGTAGCGGTGTGAAATGACGACTGAGCAACATAAAATGGCCGCCAGTCTTCTCCGAGGAGAACGAGGGGGCGGAGTCTCCGAGAGTGACGCCACGACGTATTACGTCCCTGCCCATCTGACGGAAATTACCGAGTAAAGGTGAAGGTGCAAATTCAGCCCCCGACTTTGACTCGTAGGTTCACTTGCTGAGCAAATGAATATTTCTATAAATATGAAATATATAAAAATACTCAGGTGTCTCATTTAAATACAAGTAGTAATACAACAGTGTAGAAATACTTTTTACTTAAGTAAAAGTAGTAGTAATATGACAGTGCTATAGTACTACATTCAAATTCTTACTTAAGTAGAAGTACAAAAGATAATGCTTTATTTATTCCTCAGTGGGAAACGGGGATAGTGCACTAGCAGAAGGCTTAAGTAGGAAACGCATAAAATAAAAGCAATAAAGACTGTTAGATTGATTGAATAGCAATTATAAACAGTATTACAACAGTTTACACATTTACAACTTATCTGACTTATTAACATCAAAATATTCTTAAAGTACCAAAAGTAATTACACAGAATGGCCGTTTCAGGATAATAAATATCATATTACTGAGTTTTAACTATTGATGCATAATGTGTTTATCTGAAGACAAGGCCGGGTCAGTGTCTTACACCAGAGGTGGACCAGGTCAGCATCCTGCACCTGGAGGACAGGTAATGTTCCGCCCCTGGAGCAGGTCAGATCGGTATGTTGCACCTGGAGGACAGGTAATGTTCCGCCCCTGGAGCAGGTCAGATCGGTATGTTGCACCTGGAGGACAGGTAATGTTCCGCCCCTGGAGCAGGTCAGATCGGTATGTTGCACCTGGAGGACAGGTAATGTTCCGCCCCTGGAGCAGGTCAGATCGGTATGTTGCACCTGGAGGACAGGTAATGTTCCGCCCCTGGAGCAGGTCAGATCGGTATGTTGCACCTGGAGGACAGGTAATGTTCCGCCCCTGGAGCAGGTCAGATCGGTATGTTGCACCTGGAGGACAGGTAATGTCCTGCACAGGATAACTTGTTTTCTGCATCTGGAGCAACAGGCAGCAGAGTCCTGGTAAAGATGGCCGTGTGAGTCAACATTCAGGGAGAAATTCCCCCAATGATGCCTTCAGGTTTCGTGAGCAAACAAAAGTTTTAACATTTAAAGTTTCATAAAAGAAGCGAATATAAGAAAGAGTGATTATGACATACATAAAATAATCAATTATAACAGTGAGTATTTCAACGGGTTCTTTAGTTGAAATGAGCATCACAAACGGTATAAATTTCAGAACGACCACTACGACAAAGAAACATCTGACGTTGATAGAAAATCGTTAAATTACTAGAAAAATAACTAAATTAAAATAAAGTATGTAATAGACAATACAATCAATAAAACAAAAAAGATTATACGTTAGAACGCGTGTTTGTGACGTAATCACGCTGCGCCCTTTCAGCGGGAGCGTCGCGGTCCTTGAATCATCATCATTCATTTTCCCCTTCAGTTAATCGATCCCTGCCTCCTCTTCACCGTTCGCACACTGATCAGAAGTGATCGATATGATCGAGAAGGAGGACCCGGTCATCAGTGAGGAGGAGGCGGCTCAGTACGACCGACAGATCCGACTGTGGGGTCTCGATGCCCAGAAGAGGTGAGCTAGCTCAGTGTTAGCTCTGTGTTAGCGCTCCGTTAGCTCCCAGGCTAACTGTCTCTGATCCGAATCACAACAAAGTGAAAGTTATAATACCACACTATACAAATACTCCAACCAACAGTGCACACCTCAATCATACAAATACTATTGTTAAAATTTAATCATGATTTATCTGCGTGTTGTTGCTGAACTTTTGAATAAGCATCTTTGCTGCAAAGCTTCTTTCTTGAATGAGATTTAAGATTAAAGTGAATTATCTAATTCATCTCAAACGTGTCATGTTTTCATCAGCTTCCAGTCTGTTTCCTCTGCAGGTTGCGGGGGTCCCGTGTGCTCCTGGTAGGATTAGGAGGTCTGGGTGCTGAAGTGGCCAAGAACTTAATCCTGGCCGGAGTGAAAGGACTCACTTTGCTGGATCATGAACAGGTACAGGTGCTCTCTCTTCTCCTCAGCTCTTCAGACTGATCTCCAGTTTAAATGTAGAAAATTAAGGGTGATTTATTTTTATATGAACCCATAAATAAAGTAGTTGATGGCAGCTTCACTCCACTAGATGGTGCCTTTGTTGAACTAAAGGTCTTCACTGATTCTCACTCCTCAGTGAGGGCAAACCAAATATTTTAACATCATTTTAATGTGGTAACGTGCCAAAAACAGCTTCATTCTGGCTTCATATAAAGTTCTTTGGACATTTTAACCCATATCATGAGGTTGAGTCCTCACCCAGCTCTCCCTGTTTGTGTCCACCAGGTATCTGAGGAGTCCTGTCGAGCTCAGTTCCTGGTCCCGGTGACGGCTCAGGGTAAGAACCGGGCCCAGGCCTCTCTGGAGCGAGCGCAGAACCTCAACCCAATGGTGGAAGTCCACGCCGACTCAGACAGAGTCGAGGACAAACCGGACGACTTCTTTCTGCAGTTTGATGCGGTGAGTGGACACGAACGTTTATTCAAGACAGTCAAACACAAACTGGGTAACTAAAAGGCCACTAAAAGACATTTGGGAGGAGAGCTGCATTATTTGATTTTAAAGTAGAGGTCTGTCTGTCCTGGGAGAGAGATCATCCTCTGTTCTTTCTGATGTTTCCCTCCTTTTTTATAGTACAATGTTTCTTTTGGGGGGAGATTTTCCTCACTGAGCTGAGGGTCTGAGGACAGAGGAGGTCATATGTTGTACAGATTATAAAGCTCTGTGAGGTAAACTGTGATTTGTGATATCTGTCTCCTCGGTAAATGATACTCGTAATACAACACTTGTGTCAGTGACGTACATCCTCACATTTATGGTTTCATCCTTTTGTATGTTTGTGTTTTTCTAATTCTTCCTAACTTAGATGTGATGATCAATGACACTGATACTGGTCGTACAGTCGTTTTGATTCCTCTCCGTCACTTCAGATTAACGTGAACAGTCTGTCTGTAACATCCAGTCTGAACACTAGATGTCGCTTGCAGCCCACGTTGTACATCAGCGGCTATCCTCGTTTTGCTCCGTCAGACCTCAGGACCAAAACATGATTAAAGATTCAACATTTTATTTGTCATGTGCACAACAATTACATCAGAGCAGTCGCTGGCAATGAATTTTTTGGGCCACAGGCTCTTTCTAACAATGCTCAAAATTTATTTTGAAGGAAAACTACACAAGTAAACATTTCTAAAAGTTCAACAAGATATAGGAACTGGATGAAGTATATAAAACTATAAGTATATATAAAATAACTATAAAATAAAATATTGACCTTGAATATAAAATATAAAACTAAAATATAAAACAAATAGATCAAATAGAATATAGACAAGTTGATTTCTATAAATGCTGCTGCACTAATGATATTGTTCATTCTTCAGGCAATAGTAATTACAATGTATTGATTTCATGTATAACTGGTTTGTTAATTATTAATTATATGTTAATTATAGCCTGTTAATTATGGTTCATTATACAATGAGGCCTGTTTTTGCCTTATGTGGTCCTGCAGGGTTTACAGCACTGTTCAGTGAGCGGAGGATGGTGCTAATTATACTTTCACTTATATATATATATATATATATATATATATATATATATATATATATATATATAACTAATAAAATGTACATTGCACAGCCATTGATTGGGTATTGATTAGTGATTAGTTTTACATTTATGTGATACAAGCATCCTGAATATATTCTTATTGTGAAGCCAGTGGATGAGTTTAGATTGAGCGTTAAATTGATCACTGTGTTAATTTCTCAGGATTCAGGCAGCAACACACAGGCTGGATTTTATCACTGCTGACGGCAAGAATGTGTTTGAACACCATCAGAAGAATAACAGAGAGTTTGTTTTCCCTCCCGTTGTGTCTGAATCTTCGGCAGTCTTCCTCCCTGAGGGGGTGTTAAGGGAAGGTCAGCAGGAGGGGGGAGGGAGAAAGACGGAGGAAAATAGAAGCACAACAATCTGAAGTGAGGAGAGGATGAGATGGATGTTAGTAGGACAGAGGGAGGGAGGTGAGGAGACGGCGGGACAATTTGAAAAGCTTGAGATAAAATAAAGGAGGGGGGGTCGGGGGCTGTTCGTCTCTTTGATCTGTTTCCATGGATGTGACTGCGTTTGGCTCAGCGGGAAGATGGAGGCTGATTAAAGTGGAGCGGTTGGACTGTGGTCACAGTTTTCATATGAGAGGCCTAATTATTGAGAGATGAACACAATAAAAACACAGTCCATCTGGAGACTTGCTGCTGACGCTCACTCTCTTTTACAGGATTATATTTTAGATTTGTGCTGTGATTTATTTGAAAGAAGAAACAAAAATACATCATCATGACAGGCCAACAAATATGCAACATTTTCTGTTTCTTACACATTTAAATCACCTGATTATTTGTCTTTTATTCTCATTATTCATTGTTATATTGTTAAATGGTGATTGGTCCATCACAGTGTGGCTCCATCAGGTCTTCTTTCATTTTCTGCCTTTTTTAAAGGATATTCCAGATTTCCTGTTTTCCTCCCATCACTTCCTGATTTTTCTGTGGCTCCATCACACGCCTGCTCAGGGTCAAATAATGTTCACAAATCACGTCCAAGAAGGAAACATTTCAGGGTGCACATTTGGTTATAGATTTTATTTTATTTTTATATTTGAAGTTGATATTTTATTATTTTAGATTTATACTTTAATTTATTGTTTCAGTTTTATGTCTTGTAAATGTATTCTTTATTTGACGTGATTTCCTTTCATACATATTTTTTTGATCATTGTTAGAGGGAGCTGGTGACTCACTGGCAGTGACTGTTTGGTGTAAATGTTGTGCATATGACAGATAAAATCTTGAAGTAGTTTCAGTCTTTGTATAAATGTTCCACATTGTGGCGTCCATTTCCACAGTCTGTCACGCATACGCAAGCAAACCCGGGAAGTAATCGTTGACCCTGCCGCCATGTGGGATAGTGAAAAGTGCAGCGTCAGTCTTATCAGTGA
The DNA here is from genome assembly GCA_023238725.1 of Scortum barcoo. Lineage (NCBI taxonomy): Eukaryota > Metazoa > Chordata > Actinopteri > Centrarchiformes > Terapontidae > Scortum > Scortum barcoo. Next base: position 665,972 of record CM041552.1, on the reverse strand, counting down.
GCTGAGGGTGTTTGGGCTGTGCTGGACCGGGTCAGCAGGATAAGGTGGACCCAGCCCTGATTCTTCATGGTAAACATGTCACTGTGCTTTCTGCAGGGAGGTGAACTCTCCACATGCTGCTCCGAGCAAGCTGAAACTTACTGATGGATTAGTTTTTTTAAGGGATTGCAGCCAGTTTTCAGAAGTAAATCATGTCTGTGTGTCTCTGGGGATTGTGTCCAAGACAACAATGTTATTTGATATTATTGTGAGCAGTTTTAGTGTTATGTTAATGGGATGGAAATGAGTAGGGGAAAAAAAGCAGAAAAACAAAATGTTTCAGGTGGAAGAGGAGGGGAAGGCGTCCAACAGACCAACGCAGAGGGAGCTCAGTCTTACACATTTTCCCTTTTTAGATTTCAGAGTTGGAGGAAATACAAGCCTCACAGTAAAGATGTAAACAGTCCTTTTCACTCCATCTCTGCTCGAACGATTCAGCTGTAAAATATTTGCAGAAACTAAAAAGACGATTTTTCTTGTCTTTAGTTTTTTTGGCTCATTTGGGGGGGCATCTCAAACTTTATTATCTTCATAACTGTTAAAATCTTCTTTTGACAAAACATCACTGGGACACACAAAATGATTAGACTGGTCAATGATAAGCTGTCAGATTTCAAAGTTTCTCTGGTTGTTTTTAGTTTCTTCTTTATCTCAGGGCTTTTGGGAGGATTGAGACTCGGCTGAATTTACTCTCAGGATGATCTGTCGAGCTGCAGGTTATTTTCTCAGAGTCTGATTGCTGTTATAAAAGTGCTCTGTACGACATGCTCAGTAAACACTGAGGAAGAAACAGCTTTGTTCCCTTTAACAGTGGTCATTTTATACAGTGGTTTTTTATCAGAACCTCCCTTTTCTAATCCATTTTTTCTCCACTGTGAATATCTGTAATGTTAAAGCAGGTTTTTAATAAACTAAAGGAGGTCAAATAAAAATACATGCATTATATGAAATCATTATTCTTTTGTTTTATAAGTGTGTGTGTGTGTGTGTGTGTGTGTAAAATGATGATATAAGTTGGTGAAACTGAACCGCTTCCTGTGTTTTGTCTCCCTTAGGTGTGTCTGACAGGCTGCTCCAGAGACTTGATGGTTCGGATCGACCAGCTCTGCTCTCAGCGCAACATCAAGGTCTTCTGCGGGGACGTCTACGGTTACTATGGCTACATGTTCTGCAACCTCGGACGGGAGCACAACTACGTCGAGTAAGCGTGGACGGCCGTTCAAAGTGTGTTCGGCCTGAATTTTACGTCCTTCAACATGTGGGTGAAGTGCCTTGCTCGAGAGCTCTGCTGTTATGAGCTAACAGGACAGCAACACTTTTCATTCATTGTTTTCTGTTGTTGTATTTCTAAAGAGGCCTTTACATCTGTCAGATCAGGAAAAACATGAAGTCAGTTCATCCCTCAGATCAGCTGTTCACTGTTCACTCTGCTTTGGACATTACAACTGATTTAAGTTTTTAGTAAATGTTTAACAAACACTTTAGCCGACTTAAAATGTCTTTATAATTTGACTGATACTGATAAAACTTTCATGGTGTTTACTGATGTAGCCGTTTCAATCACGATCGCAAAAGAGCGTCATGCTGCTCTTGTATGTTTTTATATTAGAAATCGAGCGCTTGTATTGGAACAGTGTGTTAAGTTACTCAACATTAATAATACTAAAGGACATTTTGTCTTCACTGTTTCTTTTTAGGGAGAAACCTAAAGTGGTGAAACAGACTGAAAACTCTAACGACGGTCCGGAGGCAAAGAAAGCCAAAGTGGACCCCAACGAGACCACCATGGTGAAAAAGGTAGGTGGACGAACACCGACTTCAACAGGGGTTCGATTCCTGGCTGCTAAGTGAATACTTCAAATACTCAGATGTCTTTTTGTGTTTCTTTCTGTTGTTTCATATGAACATTAACTAGTTTCTGTTACAAAATAAATGTTTTAAAATGTTTGTTCTGAAATCCAGTTTCTCCTTTTTGGTGTTTCTGATCACAAATACGTATAAATACACAGGTACATTAATTCCATATAAATCCAAATGAAGACAGACATTGCTTTATATTAATAATAAATTGATACCCCGTTGTTTCACCTCCTGTTGATGTGATTTTTTTCTTTAATGTTGAACCAACCAGACGGCCAGTTTCTGCTCCCTGAAAGAAGCTCTGGAGGTCGACTGGACGAGCGAGAAGGCCAAAGCTGCTCTGAAGCGAACACCAGTGGATTATTTCCTGCTGCACGGTACTAAAGATTCATTTCATAAAGCATCATTAGTGCAAACATTTTAAATATTAGTAATTATCAGAAACAGTCAATGCAGGTTTCCCGATCATTTTTTATAATAATTTTACTTTTATATATGATTTTATAAAAATTAAGTGAGAATATAAAAAATGTGACCATTTTTCTGCAGTAAAATTAATTTTATGTCTCTTTAGACTTTGTAAAGATTTTGTAAGGTTTCATTTTTATTGTGAGATTATTTTTTTTTGTTTTAGTGAAACAGACATTGTGTGATTAACACCTCCATCAGTGAAACGAGCGGATGAGTATGTGAGACGTCTTCTGACACGTCTGTGTGGGAGGAAGAAAAACAAACAGAATTTCCATACAGAGAATTAATCAAACAGAACAAATAATCCTGAAAGCTCTAAAAAAAGTATAGAAATTTGAAACTGAAAATGCGTAGGAACCCTGCAGCGAGACTGAAACACGCAGCAACAACATGCAAAGTCACTGTTTCTTATTTAGCTGAAAAGTCATCGTTACATGGAAAATTATATCCAGGAAGGTTGTTCAGCTCATTTTGGAGCAAAGTTTTGGAAGTTGAGATGTTTGTGAGGTTTGAAAAGAAAATAAAGTGCAACAACAACACAAAAAAATTAGATTAGATTAGATTTGATTTTTGATTAGATTTTAGAATTTGTAAGATTAAATCAACAGTTTGATGGAAAGTTGAAAAATCGCACATGACCGGTAGGATGTTCAGGAACCAGCAGCCCAAAGGAACTTTAAGTCCCTTTTAAAGTAAATCTGAGATGCACCTTCCTGTTTTTCAGGTTATTTACGGCATCTGCTGACCTTCCTTTAAGTGTTGTTGTCGTCCCTCCTGTCACCTGGCCCTGCAGCGTCCCCACACTGCGTTAGTTTCCATCACAGGCTGTCCATGGCCAGTCATGTGCACTGAGCAGAACGGCCCGACACTTCTCTGCATGACAACAAGCATATAAGAAGAGGAAACAACCACAAAATGCTTGTTGTCAGTTACATTCAAATGGAGCAAATTAATAAAATAAAATTAAACTTTGTCAGGACGCGTCGCTCACAAATACTAAACAGAAGAAAGCAAGTTTATATGAACATAAAATAAGATTAAAAATATGAGTGACTTCTTGTGTAAAAAGCTTAAAGTTTACCTGGGAGTCACTAAATCAGCTTTGTTACCAACTAAAATTACTAAACGGATAAATCTTCATTAGCTTTATTATACTGTAACACTGCTGTGAAGAAAAAATATAGAAACAACTTCTTTTTCTTATCTTTACTGTCCATTTTGACAACATGACAACTCCTAAATCACTCTGCAAATCTTAATAAGTTTGTGATATTATATAGTTTATATTATTATATAGTTTAACTTAAAGAGAATAAAATATATATATATGTGTGTGGTTATCAGTAATTAAATTATGCAGATTCTCTCAGTTGGGAAGGAAATCTCCAAAATACACCTCCACAAAATAAACCTCCTCTTCCGATATTAACGCCCAGTATCAGCACTGATATTCGTTTACCAGCAGCCACTTTCACAGTTTGCTCATATTTATTTTATTTCAGGGTGCAAAGAAGATGATTTAAAATCTTATTAATGTGTCAGATCCTCTCAGAAGGTCGGCGGGTTTCATTGCCGACACACCCGAAGCTGCTTTAGTTTAAAATAATTTCAGACTTTATTTAAACGGTGTCAGACAGAGGGGTTCATGTGAAAGTGGGCGTCTGATTAATTACTAACCATCGTCTGCATCGCTTCTCCATTTCTATTCTGAAGGTGTTGGCCTTTTAATTTTAGCCGTCATGGCCTTTACTTCAGTGACTCCCCTCTCTGAACCCCCCCGGCCCACGAGGCCTCACCCGTCTTCAGCCTGAGTGGAAACACCGCCTAGTTTTTTTAATTGAGTGAACGTGAAGCAGCAGGCAGTGTTATTATTCCTTTTGCCGTTTCTATAATTGGAGCCAGCGGTTGTTGTTTTGGGCGACCGATGAGGAAGTGGCTCTTCCTCTGTTACAACTGCTTCCTGTCTCACTAGGAACAGTCGGGTGATCTGAACCGCGGATGTGAGTGTGTGTTTGTTATCATGAGTATCGCTCATCTTTTTCATTTTAATATATAAGCAGAGGAAAGATGATTCTCACACATTTAATATTTAAACAAAACAGAAACAGACACTTCCTGTCAGTGTTTACAGAGTAAAAGCATGTGTTTTAGTTTTACATTCTCCTTCCACTTCATGTGTTGCATTAATAAGTGGAAAAATCTTGTCTGTTTGACCTTCAGGTTTCGACATAAAGGGCCATCTCGAATATTTCCCCTCCACTTTAATGTGCAAAGGCGTGTCAGTGCGACCTGTGGAGTTGTAGAGATACTATCGTTGTTCCATCCATGTGCACATTATTATATTCTCTTATGAAATTTCAGTTTTGATTTCCTGCCCGCGCAGACCGACGTGTGCGATGCCAGGCTCTGACTTTCTACTAACAAAGTTTCTCTGATAAAGGGCAGAGCTGAGGTGTGACAATGATTCAAGGCACACACACTGCTCTTGAGTGTGTGTTTGCTGGTGGAAATGGCCGTGGGAGGATCTGACTTCCTTATGTGGTTCATGTTAATGGACGAACAGGAAACGTGGGGGCGGCGTGTTGATGTGTGGTGGAGCTGGAGAAGTCAGATGCTGTTTGAGATATGGCTCGTGACCAAATAAAGTGCGTTTGTCTGATTTTAAATGTCTCAGAGAGTCCTGCACAGTCTCACAGTTATTTCACCTTAATATTTCCCTCCTGACGCTGCGCAGGTGTTTGAGTGCTCATGTGGGGAAACGTGGGCCTGAAAGGATGAAATGCTTGTTGGAGCAGCCACATGCTGATCTAATCTGCTTTCAAAGGGAGCAGCAGTGAAGATGAGATGTTTGTCTTTCCACGAGATGATAATTCACCTTGTAGCGCGTGATGAAATTATATATGGCAATAGATGATGTGGAAATTATTGCATTAAGAAAAATGGTTTCAGCTTGTTTCCAGCTTCTCAACTGTTGCTTGTTTCCTTCTGTTTGTGTTTCTCCTGCTCTCCATTTCTCTCTTTTTCTTGTCTCTGTCCTCCCTCCGTCTCTTCAGTTCTGCTGAAGTTTCGCACAGACAAAGGCTGCGACCCCGACCCACAATCCTTTGCAGAGGACCATCAGCTCCTGAAACAAATCCGTGATGACGTCCTGGAGGCCATGGCGGTGAGCGGCGACCTGCTGAACGACGACTTCACCAGGTACAAAGCATCTTCAGCGGCCTTTAATTTATTAAATACTGAAATAATTCACTGAAAGCAAATGAAAACTTGCCTACACTCGATGTGAACAAAATCTTTAAAACAAAACACTGAAGCTCAAAGTGGACTGAAGCATCCAACAGCACTTTTTAGACTCTCTGCTCCGACCTCTGTGGAGAAATGATCCCTGAAACCGATCAGCAAAATGACATCATAACAATGATAAACGTCATTTGTTCAGCACTTTTCACAACAGACTTACAGAGCACTTCACACGATTTACACAGAATTAAAGCTTTACAAGACTGAGGAAAATTAAATCAGACACTTAAAGAAAACACAAAATAAAATGGAATAAAATATCCAACAATAAAGAGAAGGACACCATCGATAATATTTACACAGATAAGACATATTGGAAATAAAATAGAGATGTGTTAGCATCAATAAAAGGCTTTTTAAATAGAGATGTTTTGAGAAATGATGTAAAAGGCGTCACTGACTGTGTGATTCTGTGACGTCCTCTGAATTTTTGTAAAACAGATTTTAGTAAATGTAAATGATCTGAGTTCACCAAAAGGACACTTGGCTGTTATTAGCTGCTCCAACAATCACTGATCAATAACTGATGAAGGCCAAGCAGCCTGCAGATCTATTTTTTTTTTGCATGAAATTCTGTATTTTATCTCTTTGCAATGCAAAGTTTGTTAGTTAATAGTCATAAATGCAGCGATGCAGGTGAGAGTTTAGCTACATTTTCACATCCACACTGACAGAAAAATGACAAAGTGTGTAAACACTTTCACTCTCTGCTGACTGATTAACGACTCATCTGTGCTGCAGTGTTGCTGAAAATCCTTTTAGTTTAACTCGGACGGACGGACGGCTCAGCCGCAGAAAGATTTTTTTTTTTATGTTTCTTCTCTGAAAGTGTGAAAATGTTTCTGACTGTTTTCGGCGCTTTGTGTCTTCGTGCTGTTTGTCTTCAGCTTCTGCTTCTCTGAGATGTCTCCGGTCTGCGCTGTCGTGGGAGGAGTCCTGGGACAGGAAGTTGTCAAGGTGAGCGTGTAAACCTTTGGAAGCACTTTACACATAAATATGTGATAACAGCACATCATGAGTTCAGGAGAGATTCAGAGCAGGCTCATGAAAGGACTCGTGATGAAATTCGCCCAGTGAACGATGTGAGCTGACAGGTGGCCGCTCGGCTGGTTTCTGGGTCGGCTTCAGAAAGACGACAGCGACTCTGCTCTGAGGAGAAGTGATTTTCACTGTGACCATGGCGAAACGCAGTGTGACGCTCTGGCAGCAGCTTCTGCACCGTCCTCCAACTCAACAACATGATAAACACATTAAAACTGCAGAATAAAGGAACATAACGGAGCATTTAGCTGGAAATGACCCGACTGAGGCTGTTTGTACACACAGTGATGATCTTTAGAGCCTCATCATGGGAAGTTTGGTGATAAATGAGGATAGAATAGGTGAAAATAATGTTATAATACACTTTACATAGAAATTTGAAAAAAGTGAAAAATGCACCGCAGCAGCAGTTTGCTGAAAAGGAAGTTATCAGAAGTGGTGAAAACAGGTGTATATATAAAATATCTGAGAATATATAAAAGAAAAAAACCCATCATTTTTATTATATTTTGATTCTCAGCTTCTTTATAGTTCAGTCTTTAGTTTCCTCTGTGTGTGTGAGCTGAATAACATTTCACACTGAGCGTGTGCGCGGTGACCTCGGGCTGAGGTAAACAGGAGTTCAGGTCAGGGGAAGTGTGTCGGGAGGGTGGGGGGGGCATTAAACCGGCACAAGGCCAGCCTGCCGTCTCTGTGATGATGAAACTCGCTGCAACCGGCCGCCTGAAGTCTCGTCGGGTGAATCTGAGTGATTTCACTAAACTGAAGTCACCTTTCAGACAAAGCGTGACGGCCGATTGATCTGTGGTTGTTTAAGCTCCGATGAACTAGAAAACTGCCAATAGTTACGTTTTCAATTTTAAAGGTCAGAATCTAAATATGAACTTTGTATGATCACCTTTCATGGGCTGTAAAAGGAAAATCTAAAAAACAAAACTCCTGTGTTTCCCTTCAGGCTCTTTCCCAAAGAGACCCTCCGCACCGAAACTTCTTCTTCTTCGACGGCCGTAAAGGAAACGGCGTGGTCGACTTCTTCGGACCAAACTGAACACGTCACACACACACGTGTGCTTTAGTTTTACACGTGTCCTGTGTTTCTTTTTCTCAGTTTGGTCCATCAGATTATTTATATCAGCTCATGTTCCACTCGCCATAAAATTCATCTGTTGTCCCATTGTGACGTTTGATCTCAAAGATACTGCGAGATTTTTTTTTTTACGTTTGCTAATAAAACATTGTTTGGAAAAAAAATCTGTCTCACTATATTTATTAAACATGAAAATCCTGTTTTATATACTTCATTTTATTATGCTGCATTAATGTGCTGCTGGAGAAAAGTGAAAATTGGCATTTTAATCAAAAAATCAAACTTTATCTTTTATTTTCTGTTCATGGTGGATCACAAGGAAATCTGTGTTTAACATGTTTAATTTTACATCAGTTTTAAAAGGTGCAGTCAATTATATGGTGGCCTCAGTATATCAATATATATAAGAAAATGATGTAGAAAAAAATAAAAATGTTCTGAAGGGAAATTTAAGTGCAGCACTAATTCAATACTTTTCACCTTGTTAATACAACAGTACTGTCCTTATTCTATATTTAGTGGTATATTGAAGTAATAGTTTAGTTCTATTTTTCTTTTTGCACATGTGGTCTTTCTTTCTAAAATATTTCTGAGCATTGTTTAGTGGAGCCAGAGACTACATCGTGAAATTGTTGCACATGATAGTAAAATCTTGAATCTTGACAAACGTCGGTGTGAATCTCAGTTGTGACACTCAGTTTGGATTTCTGTGCAGTCAGACAGTCAATGGTCATATGACTAAATTTGGTAAAAACCTTTCTCCACCTGCGGTGTGACTCATCAGACCAAACGAGGCCGTGCAGAATAAAGGAAAAGGGCGAGGCAGCGTTCAGACGAGCTTCAGGACAAACTGAGCATTTCCTCTCTTCTTCCTCCCAAATAAGGCAACAACAAGAACATCAGCAGAGCATCGGGGCTTCAACCTGTTTGACCTGTGAAAGTGTCTGACTGCAGGTGGAAAAAGTGACACTTCTTATTTTAACGCGTGAACGTGCTGTCAGCTGTCTGTAGGTGATGTTAAAGCAGCGTGGGAGCTCTTTTATTCTGTTCACTAAGAAATATCATTTACATCAAAACACACAGAGTGTTTACAGCTTCAGGATCATATTATCTGTGTGGGTTCATTTGAAATAGTTTTCCTGCTCTGGTTATCTCTCTATAAGATCAACTGTTTTAATTCAGCATAAGGGCAAGAACCTAAATTTAATAAGATCATTTAGCACAACATGTCAGTAAAAGAGTTGTTGCATCTTACTCAGAAACTCTTTGTGCAGTTTATCTGAGTGACTCCTTCATCTTCTCTTATGAAGTGAGTCGTAAGTTTCTCTTATGAAACTAAAGTTTTGTTTATTCAGGCAGCAGACGGCCGATCATCACAAAGTCCTGCAAAAAACACATTTATACAAAGGTATCATCTGAGAACACACACAGCACTGTCTGGTCTCTAAAGAAGGAAACAACTTTATTTTTTTAGTTTCTGATATTTTCCTTTGGCTCATTCCCTCCTTTGTTCATGTGAAGAAGCTTACAAATCCTCTAAAGGGAGATTTCAGAGGAAACATTTTACTGTGAGAACAGGAAGAAAGACTTTCTGCCTTCAGCCATTAATGTTCATATTCAACTTTTTAATGTTTCGGAACAACTGTTTGTCAGTCTGTTGAGGAGCAGGAATGGAAAGAGTGATGAAACCACACAGAAACTTTTCTTTTTGTGGCGATGGAGGAAATTTGGGCAACTGCAGAACATCCCATTAATGTGACGTACAAACCAACACAGGATCAGTGTTTGGATGAATCCGTCCAACAAACGAGAACTCCTTCATGAATCCGTCTTTAACTTGTTCTCGTGAAGCTGCTGCAGAAATGTGACTTTTTTAATTAAGATAAGATTTGTTCTGGTCTCACACTCGGTTCATTGTAAGTTCAGTGATGAAGGATATAAAGAGAATAAAAGTGATGGAAAATACTCGTAACATGACAAGAAGCGAAACAAATGTTCGTCTGACAATCACAACAAAACAAGTGAAAACACAGCAGACGAGCGACTGGCAGCTCACTGCTCTTTTCTCTGGATTAGGAAAGGAGATTAATTATTGGACGTCCCTTTAAGCTCATTCTGCTCCTTTAATTAAACCTAAACTCTTATCAGCCCACACACACACACACACTGAACTCTTTACACACTCCACATACTGACTCCACTGCACTTTCTTTATTTCTCTCATCCTCCTTTTTCTTCTCTCGTTTTTATCATCTCCTTATTTCATGTCCTTAAATAGTCTCTCACACACACACACAGTTCAGTTAATTAAATCCCAGTATCCTCTCTCTCTCTCTCTGTTTCGTCTCCTCTTAGCAGCAAAGACCGGCCACCTGCTGTTGAACCAATCAGATCTCTGAGTTTGCTCTGAAGCTGCTCGATTGGTTCATCCTGCTGAAAAGTGAGGATACGTCGACCCAACGCGGCCTGTCGACTCTGTCGACAGACAGTCAGTGAGTGTGTGAGTGTGTGTGTGAAATATCTCAGTGTGTAGACTGACTGTTTAAGAGTGTGTGTGAGTGTGTGAGTGTGTGTGTGAGTGTGTGAGTGTGTGTGAACTCCTGCCTTTGTTTACTCTGTAAAGATTAGTGATGCTGCAGTTATTTACAATAACTAGTGAGAGAAAATAAGAAAAGGAAAAAGAAGCCCTGCAAAAGTCAAACAGCTTAAATGTAAAACAGAGAAATACATGAAACATTATGTTAAATATGTTTGTTTTGAAAATGGCAGCACAGTTTGTGTAGGAAGGAGCCATTTTTCCATTATGAGCTATAAAAATATCAGATAATGATTCAAAACATTGTGTATTAATGCGTCAATTAACTGATGATTCGTTTTGTCAATAAAGCATCAAAATAGTAAAAAATCTTTCCTTGAAAAATGACTGAAATGATCAATTAATTATCAAAGTTGTTGCAGATGAATCTGTCCATCCTCCAATCAATGAATTGACCAACAGCAGTTAAAGAGAGATGACAGCTCATAATAACGTCTTTAAAAGCTTTTTTCTCTTTTCACTGAGAAATTTGGATTTCTGCTTTGTTGTAGTAGCAGCATTACACACAGAGACAATAACAATACAATGAAATAAAAAGAACAAAACTAGACACATTAAAACAATATAAAATGCAATATAAAAATGTATAGAAAATGTATAAATAAGCAGTATTGATTGTAGTGTGGGCTAGGTTCTGGTTTCAATCCCAGGATAAGCAGGTTTAGAAGATGGATGATTGTAGTGCAAAATAACTATAAGGTGCAGTGTACAGATAAGTACGGTGAACAGTGTGTATAACAAACCCATAAAGTGCTTATTCAAAATTCAAATTTCAAATTTATTTATTTAGAGCCCAAAATCACAAACATCGTTTGCCTCTGGAGGGCTTTACAATCTGTACAGTTGTGACACCCTCTGTCCTTAGACCCTCGAACCGAGTCAGGAAAAACTTCAAAAAAACCCTTTATGGGAAAAAGAAGAAACCTGAGGAAGAGCCACAGATGAGGGATCCCTCTCCCTGGGACGGACAGACGTGCAATAGATGCCACATGTACAGAGAACATCATCATCAGTCATATATGGAGTTAAACATGGGTCGTAATAAACTGTAGATAAACTGAGTTCATTGGGTTTAGTCCATGTGTGAAGGTATCACAGGTAATGGAAATGAGTCTGTGAGTCCAGGTGCATCTCTAGATGTCCTCATATGGAGCTCTGGGCCACTCGACCTTCTCTCCACAACACAGACACAGATCATGTCCCCACCAGGCCAGTGAACCTCAGACAGATGGACCACAACCAGAATCAGTGAGGAACCTGCAAGACTGGAGAGAACAAAGAGGACCGGGGCTCCGGCAGTAACATGCACTTTACAGGACATAAGAGTATTTCACATTAACCAACTGTTTTGACACTTTAACCAATTTAACCAATTTAACCACTTTAACTACTTTAACCAGTTTAGCCACTTTAACCAGTTTCTAAAAGTGACTCCAGTTTGCACTACTACCATAATATGAGTAAAGGAAGCAGAGGAAGAGGAAGCAGAGAGAAGAGGAAGAGAGACAGAGGAAGAGGGAGAGGTGCCCGATGCATCATGGGAGCCCCCCGGCAGTCTAAACCTAAACCTATAGCAGCATAACTAAGCAGGCGAGCCTAACCTGTGCCCACCCTAACTATAAGCTTTATCAAAAAGGAAGGTTTTAAGTCTATTCTTAAACACTGACACTGTGTCTGCCTCTCGGACCCAGACTGGGAGCTGGTTCCAGAGAACAGGGGCCTGATAGCTGAAGGCTCTGCCCCCTAGACTACTTCTGGAAACCCTGGGAACTACAAGTAAGCCTGCGTTTTGGGAGCGCAGCACTCTAGTCGGATGATAAGGAGTTATCAATTCATTAAGATATGATGGTGCCAGACCATGTAGAGCCTTATATGTGAGGAGTAAGGATTTTAAAATCCACTCTAAATTTTAGAGGGAGCCAATGCAGAGAAGCCAATACTGGAGTAATATGGTCTCTTTTCCTGGTTTTAGTCAGCACCCGAGCAGCGGCATTCTGGACCAGCTGTAGAGTCTTTAACGACTTGTTCGGGCAGCCTGATAAAAGTGAATTACAATAATCCAGCCTGGAAGAGACAAATGCATGGACTAATTTTTCAGCATCGCTTTGGGACAAAAAGTGCCGAAATTTTTGCGATGTTGCTTGCAGGTGGTAAAAGGCAGACCTTGAAATATGCTTAATATGGGTGTCAAAGGACATATCCTGATCAAATAAAACACAGAGGTTCCTTACAGTGGTGCTGGAGGCCCAGTTAATGCCATCCAACAAGGCTATCTTAGGAGAAAGCGTGTTCCTCAGGTGTTTCGGACCTAATAGGATCACTTCAGTTTTATCTGAGTTCAACAACAGGAAATTTCTGGTCATCCAAGCCTTTATATCTTTAAGGCAGGCCTGGAGTTTCAGGAGCTGATCAGTTTTGTCTGGCTCCACTTGATAAATATAATTGGGTGTCATCAGCATAACAATGGAAATCTATGGAGTGCCTCCTGATGATATTGCCAAAGGGGCAGCATATACAAAATAAACAGAATTGGACCAAGCACTGAACCTTGTGGAACTCCATGACAGACTTTAGTATGCACAGAGGATTCATTATTAATATGGACAAACTGAGACCGATCTGATAAGTATGATCTGAACCAGTTTAATGCAGACCCTTTAATACCAAGCAGTTTTTCCATTCTCAGCAACAGGATGTGATGGTCAACTGTATCAAAGGCAGCACTGAGGTCTAACAGGACAAGTACAGACAGAAGCCCTCTATCTGATGCTGTCAACAGGTCATTAGTGACTTTCACAAGTGCTGTTTCTGTGCTATGGTGAGCTCTAAATCCTGACTGTGTTATGAACAGAGTATTAGCTGTTATTGTACAGCGAGATGGCATGTGGCAGGAAAGATTTCCTGTATCTGTCCTTTCGACAGCGGAGCTGGAGAGCAGCCTGTGAGAGAAGGTACTCCGCTGTCTGTCTACTGTGTGATGGAGAGATGATGATCATTGTCCATGATGGATAATAGTCTATTCAGCATTCTCCTCTCCACCACGGTCTCAAAAGACTCCAGCCTGAGACCAAGCACAGAGCCAGCCTTGGCGCTGGCAACAACAGACTGGTAAAAAATCTCCAACATCCTGCTGCCCACGTTGAAGGATCTCAGCTTCCTCAGGAAAATAGAGTCTGCTCATCCCCTTCTTGTACACAGCCTCTGTATTAGATTTCCAGTCCAGTCTGTTGTCGATCACCACTCCCAGGTATTTGTAGTCCTCCACCTCATTCCACCACCACCTCCCCCCTGATCCGTAGTGGCTGTGAAGGCATCTTCTTCCTCCTGAAGTCGATCACCATCTCTCTGTCTTTGTTGACATTCAGCCTCAGGTGATTCTGTTCGGACCACTCCACAAAGTTGTCTACCAGTGTCCTGTACTCACCCTCCTCTCCCTCTCTTATACACCCGACAACAGCTGAGTCATCAGAAAACTTCTGCAGATGACATGTTGTTGTTCATTAAATAGCGATGATGTGAAGGTGATGAAGGAAGACTCTGCTGACACTGTCTTACTTGTATATAAAGAAAGGTTTATTACAAAGAAGTACAGCATCAAATCAGGCATCCGGATTGCCTGTCAAGAAGTCAGTAATCCAGGAGATGATTGTGTCGTCAGCACCCATCACCCGCAACATTTACTGGAGTAAAATTTTATTAACTAACTAACTATAAGATTTTACAGAAAAAACTGTGGTCATCTTATAAAATATGATGCATTATCACAGATTAAACAACCAAAGAGTATAAAACTGTTAAAAAAGCACAACCATAACCTGCTACAACAGTAAAACACCACTGACACTTTAATGCAGATGTAATAACAACACAATAGTCTGATATATAACAGATATAATATAATGCAGTATAATATAAACAGAATATAGTAAATTCACAGGGCTCATGTGTTTGCATTAAGAGTACTTCAGATACTTTACGTTAATTTATACTTTCATTTAATATTTTGAATGCAGGACCTTTACTCATAATGAAGTATTTCCACAGTGTGATGTCTCAACTTTTACTGAAGTAACTGATCTGAATATTTTCACATCTGTCAGTGATCAAGCTCAAAGTGCAGATTTATTTTCAGACCAATCAGCTCCAGAACAGACATTTACTTAATAAAACACAGAAGATCACTCACAGGTCAGTGAATCAATCAGTGAGTGTCTGTGAACTGTGAACTCAAAGGTCAAAGGTCAAAGCTGATAAGATGAGGATCAGTTTCTGTGTGTCGCTCTTCAGTTCTGCACTGGGTGTGTTTTTTTCTCTCTAAAAAAAAAAACAATAAGTGATTAACTAAAAGTGATCCGGAAACTGCTGATACACTTATTCTGTATTAATCTGTGTTAATGTGACAGAATGAATAAATGACAGAGTGAGTCGAGGTCAGGCCTCTTTAACTGCATCAAAACATGTTCGGGAGTATTTTAACACATGTTGGCCGTCATTGTAAACACGTGTGTGTGTGTGTGTGCAGTGAGGGTCTTGACCTCTTGTGTGTTAATCCGTGGTGTCCTCCAGATGTGATGGAGACCATAGCAGGCGTCTGTCTGTCCGCTGTCACGCATGACCCGAGGGAGGCTGCCCCCCCCTCCACAAAAACACACACACACACACACACACACACACCAACATCTGTAAACATCTGCTGAACAACATGTCGGTAAAGTGCTGCTGTTATTCTTCTTTCCTTTAACAACAGAAACATCGTCTCCTCCTGTGTTTGAGAGTCTTTATTTATTGATCATCTTTATTTAACAGGAAGTGTTCTGACATTATTTATTATAAATTATTATCATTATTATAATAGTTTTTACAGTCATAAAACTTTTGTTAGGCCCTGAGTTGATCTTCAGGATAATACAAACATCAAACAACACAATTTAAGTTTCCTCGTCCTCGATCTATCTCATTCATTCTTTCACGGCTCCTAAACACTGTTTTTATTAGAAAAGGTTTGATTAGTTGATCAGCTCCTCTTTTAGAAGATTTTCCTTAAATTAAACACACTGAGTGTTAAAACATGAAACAGGATTGTGCAGTAAAACAAAGGAAAAAGAGTGAGAAGCTTTAAATATTATTAAAATATTATCAAATTAAATATTGGTTCTTTTAATATTTGATGTCATTTAGTTTTATTTTCATTAGACAGACTGAAACATGAAACAGGTGAGTAAAGTTCTCTTTATCTTTATTGTATACAAAGAAAAATTACAAAATTCATGTAGAAAGTTTACAATAGAAAAAGTTGAAAACAGCAGAAACACACTGTGATGTGACGAAGCAGGAAGGAGCGACTGCACACGCTCAGAGCTGAAGGGCAGGTGGATTCCCTTCACACCTGTCGACATCACCGACAGCAAACCGATGTGACATACGAATCTACAAGCGTGTCAGCGAAGTTTAGTTTTGGAGGAGTTTGATGGGTCAGAAAAGGCCACAGTTCAGTCAGATACTTCCTGAAATAAACGTAAAGTACGTTACAGCACATTAATGCAGATGTGTGGCACCAATAAATGTAGATTCAAAGTTTCCAATAAGAGTTCAGTCAGTCTGAAGGAGGAGAGGTTTGTTTTCTGTGATACTCTGACATCAGGTGTGTTTTCTGAGCCAAATAAAACATCAGTAAAGGTTGTTAAAGATGATAAGAGCACTGTGTTAAGACACTGTACCGTTTTAAATGATGGAGCCAGTTGGATTTTATCATCGTCACCAATTTTCTGACTCTGGACAGTTTAAACAGCTCAAGTACATTTTCATTCATAGTTTTATCAGGAATGTAAGAACAAAAATAAATAACACAACATAAAAAAAACACGCTACAAAAGGCTACATCCCAAAATAAATTACGCTCTTCAATATTTTCTCCCAAACTACACTGGAAATAATCGAACAACCGAAGGGGCCATTTTACAAATGTCAAATACTTTTCAAGAGTCAAAATATCCAAATCATATCATTTTCATGGAATACCATCTTAAATCCACTGGATTTAAATTCAAACTGCTCAGAAATACAAAAAGATCTCCCAAACAAAGTGAACTCTCGCTCTGATAAAAACTTTTAAAGTCCGTCAGGTTTCATTTTGGTTGTTTAATCTTCAAAAAAAATATTTACAATCGATGGAGGAACCAGAAACACTGTCGACACGTTCAGACCTGCTCCAACCCCCCAAACCTGAACACCGTCTGAACGAAGTGAGCGTCCATAAAGGATCATTTAGAGCTGGATCATCTCAATGTGATGCAAATGACACTTAAAGAGTGTGTGTGTGTGTGTGTGTGTGTGTTTGTGCGTGTGTGTGAATGATTGTCCTGGTAGAAGAGATCAGGCCTCCACAGAGCGCCGAGCGGAAAGGCACGTCTTTCGATGAGATGAAGCAACGTTCGCTCCAGAAGTGGAAAAACACCCGACTTTTCCCTGCGATGCAAAACAGCGTCCAGTTTCACAGTTTGTAAGAACGGAGGCATCGAGACACAACAGACACACACGTCAGACGAGTGTGTGGTCGTTCTCTGATCTGCTTTTATCGAACTCAGAGGGATGTGAGACTTTTCTGTAATCAGAGGAAACACTGAGATATCGTCCACTCTGAAGATGAAGGAGACGATGAAGATCTTCACTTCTGAACAGACTCGTCTGTGGTGCTCAGAGCTCCGTAAAATAAAATATCTGGATGAAGATGCTTCTGCAGTGACATCCCAGTATAAACAATGAATCCCTTTCTCACACACACACACTTGAGTCATGCCTTTTACATAAAGAGCCCCGAGACAAAGACGGGGAAAGAAAGAGGATTTTACAGAATTTACAAGTGAGAAAGAGACGTTCGGCCCGTCAGCTGCAGTCTGTACCAGCAGACTGACTGACAGACAGACAGTGTCCAGTCTCCACAGGTAACCCCCCAGGTCCGGCCCACAGGTGGCGCCGTCACCTCCAGCTGCTAAGTTCATCCTCCCGAATCATTTTGTTCAAGCAAAAGTTTGATTTCAGGCCGCGTTAATCCTCCACGTTCAAACAGCGCAGCAGCCAGTCGTCCTCTCGTCACAGTCCTGATGGAGGCGTCACCGTGGTAACCGGCGGTCTACCTGAGTCTGTAGAGGGCACTGAGGGTCTGAGAGATGAAGTTGAAGAGTCCTCGGCAGGCGTCTCTCCAGTCCTGCCAGGGGGGGTCTGCACGCTGTGAGAGAGAGAAGCACAGAGATTATTCCAGCTGTGAGCTTTAAGATGTAAAAAATGTGCATTTATTGACAAAGTGACCTACGAACAGCTCAAACCACAAAACAAACACATGACCACAGCTTCACACACATCACTGCTGCTTTCTGCTGAAATGTTAAAAATCTATTTTCAAAAAGTCCTGAGGTGGACTGATTCCTACGACGATGTTTGAACCGTTTAAACGAGTTTACTGAGCTCAAAGTGCTGCAGGTGGAACAGCTGTCAGAAAATAAAATAATGAGAAATAAACTGATATCTCAGAAAAGAAGACAGAGACTACATGTCTGCACAGAGTTATGAGGAACAAGAGGATAAAGAAGTGTGTGTGTGTGTGTGTGTGTGTGAGTGTGTGCGTGTGTGTATGTTAAGGATGCTGCTCTGAAGCTCACGTGTTTGTGGTTAATGCTCCCTCTCTCCTTTTGTTTCAAACTGCTCGTTTAGAAAGTGTCTGACGGTGCTTTTGGCCTGGTTTGGTTGTCAACAACACACACACACACAATTTCCTCAATTTCCCCTTGAGAAATAATAACAACAATAATAATAATAATAATAATAATGTCTGTCTTTCTCATGCACACACAGACAGTTCAATGAGGGGAGCAACCTACACATGTCTGCAAAAAGGCTGTTACACCCTCATAAAGTGTATGTGTGTGTGTGTGTGTGTGTGTGTGTGTGTGTGTGTCTGAGTCAAAGCCAAGAGTGGGTGACGTCATCTTTGTTTATGTGCATAAGGCGGGATGACGAGCAGGGAGAGAGAGAGAGCAGAGCGTGGGTGTGTGTGTGTGTCTGTGTGTGTGTGTGCTGTGGGGGAGGAGGTGGGGGGAAGCTGCTGCCAACTCCTCACGCGATGTAGAGAGCAGATAGATGGAGGGAGGGGCGAGAAACAAGCAGTGGTTTAATGAGGATGTGTTACAGTTTGAGTGTTTAAAGTATTAAAATGAAAGTTTTTAAAGTGTTTGTTTAAAAGTATTACAGGGGTAAAGTGAGAAAATCATGACAAGAATGATGAAGAGCCGAGGACGAGTGGAGAGGAAGGAAACTGTCAGAACAGAGGGAGGGAAGGAAAGTTAAATATTAGACATCGATCGATGGAGGGGGGAAGGAAGAGGACAGTGTGTGTGTGTGTGTGTGTGTGTGTGTGTGTGTGTGATAAAGTGTGTACAATGTATTCAGATGTTGTGGAGAAAAAAATATACAGAGAGACAAA
>CM041552.1:629602-642102 GCA_023238725.1 Scortum barcoo | reverse complement strand
GACCTTCAGGTGAGTGTAAAGCTGCAGGTGAAGCAAGTGTGTGTGTGTGTGTGTGTGTGTGTGTGTGTGTGTGTGTGTGAGACTCACTCGGTGTGTGTGTCGCTCCGTGGTGAGGCTGTCTGCAGGAGTCTGGACCCAGGGGCGGGGGGGGGCAGCACATCAGGAGTCAGGACCGGCAGGTGAGGAGGGTCACGAGACGGTGAGAGGGAGCGCGCGCGGGGGAGAGGCGTCATTCCATTTCACCTGAACAGGTGCGGATCCGGATCCGGGTCAGCGGGTCTCTGGGTCAGCACAGACCGGCACGCTGCAGCGGGTCCGGGACGGTGCGGGACTCTGATCTGGTCTCCGGTCTCCGGTCTTGTCTCTGATCTGATCTTGTCTCGGTGCAGGTCTCTGATCTGGTCTCTGGTCTCTGCTCGGTGCAGGTCTCTGATCTGGTCTCTGGTCTCTGCTCGGTGCAGGTCTCTGATCTGGTCTCTGGTCTCTGGTCTCGGTCTCTGCAGGTCTCTGATCTGGTCTCTGCTCGGTGCAGGTCTCTGGTCTCTGGTCTCTGTCATCTGGTCTCTGCTCGGTGCAGGTCTCTGATCTGGTCTCTGCTCGGTGCAGGTCTCTGATCTGGTCTCTGGTCTCTGCTCGGTGCAGGTCTCTGGTCTCTGGTCTCTCTCTCTCTCTGGTCTCTGGTCTCTGCTCGGTCTCTGCTCTACTCTGGTCTCTGGTCTCTCTCTCTCTCTGAACATGTTTATCTCAACAGCTGAGGAGGAGGAAGTCCATGAGGGTTTTTCAGAATAAAAGTCAAATGATGTTGAAATGGAGACTTCTTTTAACAACAGGAACAAACCAGCTGTCATTTCGAGGCTGCAACACACAGACTCGATAAATGATCGAATAATGCTTGACAGAGACAGACAAATGTGCATGATGAGAGAAAATAGAAATTAAAGGTTAAACTGTATATTCCCTGTGCATCATGTATGCCACAGATAAGAGCACATATATGAACATTTGTATTTGTTCTGCACCATAAAACTAAAAATGTGCTCAGTTTATATCCAAAGGTCATACAGAGTTTATAGTTTTAAAGTTTTAATTCTCCGTTTGAACCTCCGTCTGCTCTCCACTGTCACTCAGCCAAGTAACATGTTTAAAACAGATGTTAAAACTTGAATATCAGAAATGTCTGAACTGTGCTGTTTTTTCTACTCATCTCTTGAGGTAATAAATGTGTTGACGTGGATGTTTTGTATGCACTTCTAATTCTAGTAAATGTTTTACTGGACATATATTTGAATGCTGAATCTGCTGAATTTTCAAGCTTCGGATGTCTTACCAGTGCCCATATATCTGTCTTAAGTGATTGTATTTGCATTTAAACCGACTGTCTGCGTTAATAAAGAATAAAACATAATGACTATAACGCGCTTTTATTTTGAAGATCAACTCACAGAGTGTGGTCAACTTGACTTCCTCTTTTAGCCACGCCCCTCTCCTCCTCCTCAACAAGTGCTGACATGCTCCCTGACAGGATGCTGCACCCCCCAACACACACACACACCTCCTTCTGTCTTTCTTTCTTTTTATTTCTCTTTTCATTTTGAATCAAACTTCCTGCATTATTTTTAAAAACAGCATTTTTAACTCTCCGCTGTTTGTCTCTTATCAGCTGATGCACCTCCCATCCTGTGTTTCCCTCTTTCTCCCTCTTTAACTTTCTTTCTCTTATCTGAGGAGAAAAGACATTTCCTCATCATGTGACAACGCCCCCACCTTCCCACCGCCCCCGGCTGGCTTTCCCCTGATTTCCTCCTCAGCTCTGCAGCAGCTGTGCACAAACACACACACAGACACACACACAGCTTTGTTATTACTTGTGCTGCAGGTGTCACAGTCGTCAGACCAATAATCACTCTGATAGAGCAATCGATGATGGACGTCTGCAGCTCTCACAGGACTTCAGTTTCTGTAAAAACAGGAAAATATACTGGTGGTCAGTTCAGATTACCACATGTTAAATCTTTTTAATAAAGTTTGTTCTTTCTTTTTAGTTTACATGAACACATTTTATGTACTAGCCTTAGAGAGGCTCGGAGTAGAGCCGCTGCTCCTCCACGTCGAGAGGAGCCAGCTCAGGTGGTTCGGGCATCTCACCAGGATGCCTCCTGGACGCCTCCCTGCGGAGGTGTTTCAGGCATGCGTCCATCCGGGAGGAGGCCCGGGGCAGACCCAGGACACGCTGGAGGGATCATATCTCTCGACTGTCTTGGGAAGCGCCTCGGGATCCCCCTGGAGGAGCTGGTGGAAGTGGCTGTGTAGAGGACTGTCTGGGCCTCTCTGCTGAGACTGCTCCTAACCCACGGACCCGGACCCGGATAAGCGGTTAGAAGATGGACGGATGGACATAGTAGAAATAATGATGTCAGATAACGAGAAATGGGCTGAAGTGTGATGCCAAACATGTTCAGAACTCCCCCAAAATTACTGGATTATTTTTAGATTGGAGGAAAATGAGGCAGGTCATAAATTTTTAGCCACTCCTGAAGGAGGAGTTTGGATATAAAAGAAGCTCTGCTGAAGTGTTTCTCCTCAGGGGCCAGCTGTTTCTTCATATTTATGTTTCATGTATATGTCGTACTGTTGAGCAGCTCTGAATTTCTCTGATGAGGCATTAATAAAGTTTATCTTGTCTTTTCATTTCTTGTATTCTGTATCAAGAAAAGCACAATAAAATATTTTTGCATCAAGACTGATATTTTCTTAAAGAGTTTTTTGATCAATGAAGAGGTTCAAAGCTAAATTCTGGCTGTGACTAAAGAGAAACCTGTTTACATGATGAACACGATATAAAGACACCACACGTTTACACTCTCAGTATTTTCAATTCCTCAGTAAAATAAAGTGAAACTAAATGTTAAGATTCTCCGGCAGACATTAACTCTGTCTCCAGTCTTTGCATCATATTTTCACATCAGATCAGATTCAGTCTCTGAATCTGAACGACGCAGTGACAAAAAATGTCAGTTCAACAGGGCGTCACATCGTCACAGTGCATGTAAACATTATGCATTTTAATATGTGAATATAAAGAATTTAAATCCAGTCCAGCTGCACAGATGTTGTGGTGCTCTGAGGCAGCAGGCTGTTTTGTATTATTAATTAACAGAAAGAAATGAAACCATTTTAATGATAAAGCCTCTTTGACATCAAGTTTACATTCAGCAGTGTCTGTCTTCGTTTGTCTGTTTGAAGATTAAATTTATCTTCACAGATGTTGATGAGGACACACATCTGCCCTTCAAAGTAAAATGTTCATATTTTTTATTGGTATTGAAATGATGAGAGATGCAGATCTGTTTCCTCCTCCAGATCAATCCAATTAAAACTGTCTCTCTGCACTTCAGTAGAAATCCTTTTAATGGTATCTGGTAGATTTCCTAAACTCAAACATATGAATTATAATCCAGGATTAGTGAATGTTTTGTTAAACTGGAGTCCATTCATGACAAATTTAATCCATTTAATCCAAACATGCAGTCGACCACTGAACACATCTTGACTCTAACTGACACACATTTTTACACATTACTACATCTGTTTCTGCTTCAGTGGAGTTATTTTTCTTTTTAATGTCACATGTGGATGTTCAGGCTGTCTGCTGAAGCTTTGTGCTCTTTAAAGACTTTTCATGAAGGAAAGCTGCAGTAAAGTGACAACAGCAGTTTGTTCAGGCGTTTACACCCCAGTCTGAAAACCCTGCATAACATTAGCATCCTAAATGACTTCAGCCCCCCCCCATCCTGACCCTCGACCCTCAGATCTTTGTTTCCTGGGCCCCGGCTCAGCTGTGGGGCCTGAGACAGCCGAGCTGAGAGAGCACAGCCTGTTTAATCGGCTGGAAACGGCAGCTTGTCTCAGGACGCCCCCTCCACCTCCAACCTCCTCCGGCAGCAGATTGTTTTTTGGGGGGGCGGGGGTGCTGCAGAGGAAGAGCGTTCCCTCTCAGGTACATGCCCGGGCGAACATCCTCTGCCAGCTTCAGACAGAAAGGCAGACAGACAGACGTGTGGTCGGCGGGCAGCTCGTAGATAACGAACGCTGACGTGAGTCGAGACTGTTTCCATCAAAAACACTGTGAGAAGCCTTCTGTTATTCTGAACATCTTTAATTACTTTTAATATTAATTAGCTGTCAAAATAACACCTCATAATGATATTTATCATCACATCACATCTTTCACACATCAAGAGACACAAACTCAACCCAAAAAATAATAATAGTTAATAGAAACTGTTAAATGATCAACATTAAATTTAAAGGTCTAATCTTCTTTGTCTTGATCATCACCATCTTTCTGTGATCGCTCTTGTTTTTTCTTTTCAGTATCATTGAATCATTTTGGCAGTTACACAGCACTTTTGGAAACGTTGCCATTGATGGAGATGTTCATACTGAGATATTTTATTTTTATTTTATTATGTTAGGTTTGAAGTTTCACTTGCACAACAATCACATGGAGCAGCAATAAAACTCTGAATTCACAGTTTGCTTCTACAACGTTTAAAAATCTGCTGACAGAAAATCACAAAGCAAAACATGTTAATCTGAATTTTCTGGTTCATAAACTGTTTTTATTGTGCAGCAGGCTGAAGGCTCATTAAACACACCTGCTGATGCCAATCCACGACTGATGCCACCTGTGATGATGTCACCTGCAGGTATTCAGTTCCAAACAGCATCAACATTGTTTTCTGTGTGTGTGTGTGTGTGTGTGTGTCTGGGTCTGTGTGTTGGGGGGGGTTACACACTCTGTAACATGAGCGCGTCCATGCAACCAGAGAGACATGACGGCACCAGATAAGGTGTTCACACAGCTCTCTGACCCCTGACACACACACGCACTTTACACACACACACACACACAGACAGACACACAGACACAGACACACACACAGACACAGACACACACACACACACAGACACACACATACACACACACACACACACACACACACACACACAGACACACACAGACACAACACACACAGACACACACACAGACACACACAGACACAGTCACAGGTCATCTACACCTCTGCATTTGTGATCATGTAAATGAGATCGGCCTCATTGTGTCTTTGTCTCTCTCTCCTCACTCAAACAGGAGAACAGCTGGATGTTCTCTGAAGTCCTCCTGTTAGTTTACACGTCGACCAGCGACGGTGACCACGACATGAACAATACACAAGGCTGACCTTTGACCTTTCAGTAATTCCATTTCCCAAAACTCTAAACACAGACACAAAACTGCTCAGTCCTCTTCACAAAGTTCAAACTGTCTGTCACAAACTTCAGTGTCAAAACCAAACTCTCCACTCAAAACCATTTAATGTCACATTATTATTTATTTTAGACACGTCCACTACCAAGCAGCCATCACACTGTGCTGAGATCAGTTACTGTACAGAATAATGATGTCTGTAGTTTCTCTGCAGAACAACCACGATATGAAGACACAACATGAGTAAACCACATCAGGATACTGGACAGTAAAACTTCTCTGTATTTATCAGTATAAAGCAATGAAATAAAAGAGGCTCAGATTGAGCTCCACGGACGAGGACGTGTTTCTGTTTCTGTTGGATCTTCCTCTTCCTCTCCTGTCTCCTCTTCCTCAGTCTGCAGGTCTTTGTGGATCTGTTGTTGAACTGACCTGCTGCTCTGTTTTCTGTCTGACTGGCCTGTGATCAGTCTGAACTCTCTGTGTTTCCACCTGGAGGACTGTGTGTGTTTGTTGTTTGGGCTCCAGCTGTCTCTGACTTCATGTTGAAGTCAGTGAGGATCTGTGTGAAGAGGAATTCATAAAAACTTCAACAAATCTGAATCACTGTTTATGTTTGTGGGAATATTTCTGTCTTTGGGTAGATGACGTCATGATGTGGGATGTTTTATTAACAGACACAGTTATAGTGTGTGAGCTGTGGAGACATACTGTCATTAAATATTAACGTACACACATCTGCCAGTCAGAGTTTAGTTCAAATGATATTTTTTGTTGTTAAATATAATTGTAATACATTTTTATGATTAATAAATGATGGTTATGTCTTTCATATGTTTTGTTTAGATTTTTATCAAAAATAAAACAGTGTTTTTGATTTGATGAGCTTCACATCCGGAAACCTTTAGTGTTTCCAAAGTAAAGAAAAACCACAGCAGCTTTGTGGGTTAATGACGTCCTCTGATGAATCACTCTTCTGTGATAAGTGACTCCAAACAGAAAGTTTCTAACACATCAGAAATGGTTTGTGTATGTGTGTGTTCACTGTGAGATCTTGGCAGCGTAAAGGAAATTTTTTTTATAAACTCTTCATTCTTCTCTTTTTTCCATAATGTATTTTGTTTCTCTCCTTCTCCTTTAGCTTCTGTTTAACGCTCTGATACAGCTGAATGCATTATGACAGAAATAGAAATACGATTATGTCAAATCATTTATGATAATAATTTCTCCACATTGACCACAGTTGGTCATTAGTATTCACAGAGGTCTGTCATTTTATCTTTAAAGAACTGTTTATAGAGTACAGACAGAGAATAGACTCCCTTTATGTTGCTTATTATTAATCCCACTTTTATTAAATGCATATCTGCCTCCACGTCACTCTCTGATGAAAGTCTTGTGACTTTTTTAGATTTTCCTCTTCCACCGTCTCCTCTGTGGTTTGAGGAAAGACAGTGTCTGTGAGACCTTCTGAAAACTAATTAAAGAAACTGAAAAATGTGTGGTTGAGACATTAAAACTGGGCTGCTTTGTTTTTCTTAGTTCCTTAAAAAGTTGACATTTTGAAGATGCTAATAAAAGGTTTCCACCTTCAAACTGTGGAAGTCTGTAGGATGGATCAGCCCTCTGAGCTGTTTCAGTCATGTAACCACATGTGATCAGTTTCCATCTCTGCTCTTTATTCATTGATCCTTCAGAGCTGCCTTCACTTCATTTACACGTTTACACCCCTCAGACACTCTTTTCAAAAGGTCATGGACTGACTCGACCTCCCTCTCTCTCTCCATCACTGGCTGAATCTGGCAGCAGGTGGGCGTCATGGCGACCTGAATCCAGGAGGCTGTTTGAGGCTCATCTTTGTCCCGCGGTAACCAAAACAGGAGCTTCGGCATGTGAAGCCTCGACTGAAAGCTGAGCCGGTGTTTGGGTTGCTACAATGACATCATCCATCTCATCCCCACCTCCTCCCCCCACCTCCTCCCCCCTCCATCCTCCTCCAGCCTGTGAATCCAGGGGGGGTAAAGTGGCATGAAACTCGAGCATGTGTGATTTCCTTTTCGTACTGTTGGAGGGAGCTGCTTTAATGCGACGCTCTGATCAATATGACAACATGAAACAACATAAAGCTCATTCATTCATCCAGTCATTCTGTTTCCTTTGCACAAACATTCGCACACATGCTCATTATAAGTCCTCTGTTGTGTTTAATTCTCCTCATTTCTACGTCAGCTCCTCTCTTTGCTGCCTTCACTTGTTTATCTTCATCTCCTCTGTTCTCACCTGCTTTTCACAGATTAGCTCCCTCTGTTGTTGTGATAATTATCCGCTAAAGAGGCGCAGCAGGAGGTGGGAGAGACAGCGGAGAGTAAACCTCTCTGTCACAGGAGCTGCAGAAAAAGGCCGCCTGTTAACAGCTGAAGGTAAATCTACCTGAGCAGACTCGCTGTCACCTTATCAGATGTACGTTGAAATGTTAGCAGGGTGCTGATGGGATGATAAAGATGCTTTGAGCCAGGTGTTAGCAAGCAAAATGAAAAGAAACTCAGCTGGTTTTCATTCAAACTACAGAAAATATTTCTCTGATATGAGTGTGAGAGACCAACAAATACACTTTATCCAATTTATCCTGGTGATAGTTCAATGAAAAGACTTTTATTTCTTCATTTTCACCGGTCATTTTTGTCTGCCAACCTTTTGAACAGCAGATCTTTACACTGGAAACCAGAGTCAGAAACACTGTCAGAGTTCCTTCCCAACTTAAAATGAGCATTTCAAGATTTCACAATCATATTATTTAATTCAGCTGTCAAACAGCTTCTTCTTATTCATGTGAAAACACAACTGATCTGTTTAAATCTCCAAATGAAGCCGTAATAAAGAGTCCTGCATCAAAATCTGTGAGTGATTTCACCCTGCAATCAAATCTGACACTCGACTTCGCACCTTCTTCTATAAGTTATATGAGAAATGAAAGAAGGTTGTGCAGGCTTAGTGTGTGTATGTGTGTGTGTGTGTGTGCGTGTCCTGCTCGCTCTCTGACAGCCACCAAATCCTTGTTATGAGAAGTGGAGTCAACACGGCGGGCAGGAATGTGCATCTGCAGCACTTCACGTCTGCTTCGCTTCTCCAACAGCAGCAGAAACGACACAGAAACATTCAGCAGCTCAAACGTGATGTCTGTTTGTTGTGTATTTTTTAGAGCTCAGGTGTGACCAGGTGCTGGTCAGACTGAAGAGAAGAGCTCCAGTGATTTCATTCTATAACATTTTGTCAACAAAATGTTCAGATGTCTCAATAATTCAGTTTAAAACTAAAAGTAAGAAAAGGACACTGGTTTCATTCAGCCATTAAAATAAATGTAGAGTTAGAGCATCAGGCCAGACAATGAAAAATAATAGAGACATCATTAGAAGATGATTTCACTCATTTACAGGAGGAAGAGACAGTCAGAGGAGTGTTGGTGTGTTTGCTTCAGTTTTTCTGCTGTTCAGTGATTCTGATTTTGGTTTAGTAGATTTGTGATGATGTTGCTTTATTTTGGCGCCAAAAAAAACGAACAGAAGTGTTTCCTGTTTCTCTGCGACCTCGAGCTGATTCACAAGTTCATCTTTAACTGAGCTGACCTTATTTATCTATTACCTGCATCTAAAACACACTTATATATACTCTTATAATGAATCTGACACTGAATTTAAAACACCAAACATCAGTTATAGAACAAAATCTTTGGAGCTCTGCAGACTTCTTCTCTTTAGTTAACAACAGCAAGCAGGTTCATCTAAAACTCCTGTTCTGGGCTGAACTCAGATCAGTTAAACATATTTTGGGCCTCAGAAAAGTTTAATAACTCAGTTTAGCTGCTGTTGAATGTCAGTTCTTACATTAAAGACGTCAGTCTGAAAGTGAAAGTCAGTTTCAGTCATGTGTTGAAATGTGATATTGAGGTGTGACTGGATGTTTTTCTGACTCCTGACACCTTTTCCAGCCCTCACCCTGATAAACTCTTCACATCGTGTTCACGAGGCTGCATTCGTGCGGTTGTTGCCGTGTAATACCCGAGTGCTGCTTGTTTATATCAACAAGAGAAACCACCGTCACTTTCCTCTCTCCGTGATCGGAGCCTCCAGGGCTCTCCTGTTGTCCCCGGGGACGCTCTTGTTTTGCCCTCACAACAATGAGCTCATCGTGAGTTCCCCTCCACGTCCTGGCTCCAAATGAAAGTGGATCCCCGGCTCTGCAGTTTCAGGCCGGCTTGAGGAGCTTCGACACGATTAAACTATGATTAAGTTTGGCTGACATAATGAAGCATGATTAATAAATCAGGAGCCGACAACATGAATGCTTCGGTAAAGAGTTTTTTAACAAGCTGATCAGATTATTACTCACCTGAGACTGAAACGTGCACGTTTACAGCGGCCATTTTAAAATCCATTTGAAATCTTTCTCATAGCTTTACAGGGTCAGACATCAGAGTTCATCAGTGAACTGTTAACCTCCCAATGTCCAAAAAGGCCTCTCAGAGCCGCTGTGTTCAAAGGTCAAAGGGCAACCAAAGCTTTGGATCAGTCTTCAGTTAGCGTTCAGTCTGCTTTAAATCCCTCTAAACACACTTTTTTACACACTTACTTTATTAGCAGGCAACAAGTTTGATCTGTTTATACATGTCCGGTGTGTGTCCACATGTTTTTAAGTTCATTTTAAACAGTTTGATTTGTTCTGCCTTTTGGTTAATTGAATTACACTTTTTTAAATACATTATTATAACTGTGGACTTACACTACTGTACAATAAAAAGTACTTATTATCATGTAGTAAGTGTTGAAAAGTAATAAAATGATCAAATATGATATAAAATACAGGAATGTACTGTGTCACATATTTCATGCTGTCCTCCATCAGATAAAATCTCATGTTATGTCACATCCTATATGACGTTATGATATATGACTGTGCATAAAGGGATGTCACCTGGGGGTCACATGACGCTGCAGAGGATTATACAACATTTTTAGTGTCATGTGGGGTCACACAAAGCAAAGTCATGTGAGGTCACTGTGACAAAACACGATGGGATGTGTCAGATAACAGATAACATGACATGGAGGACGTGATGTGAATTATCACACAGAGATGACGGTTTGGGAATCTTGTGGTCACTTTTCTTCACATCAAACTTGAATCTTTAAACAGCAGCAGATTTTAAAGACTCACATTTAAATGTTCATCATGTGTAAAGGTACACAATTTTCATCACAATGATTCATACAAGAACAATCATTCATTAACTAAAACAAACGTGCCGCATACAGTTTATGTAATTATGTCAAATAATTCAATAAAAATACAGATTTTTTATGTTGTCTGTTTTGACGTTTGCAGTTTTACTCACAGAAAATGAAATAGATAGTTCCCTGCTTAATCTTAATATTGTGACATAAACATGATCCTGGTATTGATCCTCAAATTGATTAAAACTCTTGTGATGTTAATATTTAATTAAAAAATAGGTTATTTTATGTTAATTCACGTGTTTCATAATAATCTTAATTATGATTAAAGAGGACTTTGTGTCTGTCAGTCAGTGTGACATGTATGAAACAGGGCCTGAATGTGATGACCGATAACAACAGATTATAAAAACTACATTTCCCCAATAAGTGATCAATAAAGTATAAATTAATTGTAGTTATGGTATCTGTTGTGTCCCTCCACCCTGCAGCAGCTCTGTTTTCTGCTGCTGTATGACGGCACACACACTCTCGGCTCAGGTTGCACGATCTTATCGAGCGATTAACAAATCCTGCGTGGTCACTGCCTGACAACAGCCAGTCTGTTTGTTTTGACTGCGGCCACTGAAACTGGGCCGCCGACCACCTGACGTCTGAGAGGGAGAGGCCGAATGTTAGAGCTGTATGGGCACTGATAAATACTGTGTGTCTTATTCTTTGAGTCAGTTATACTCAATATTTCTCTTTATTGATCACAAGAAATTGAAGACAGAAATTGAAGAACAGGCGAATATAAAGACTCAAACAGGCAGCAATAGATCAAAATCAGAAGAGTATATAAGAAGAGAAATATGATGCCATCATATAACAACATACACCTGAATATTATATTATTTTGTAATTATACTTCATATGAAATCATGTGAACATCCCTGAGTGAGAGCAGATGATCCATCTCAGTCTTTTATCTGTTTTCCTGTCTGGACTAACTCACCTGCTCAGAACAGGTGTGTCACCTTACACTGTCAGAAATAAGAACTCCATTTCTGTCAGTTTGATAATCTACACTGACGTACACGTGAGTTACCAAACAAAAAAATGTTCATGTATGTCCCGTTTTTTAAAAAAGTTAAACTACAATATCAGGAGACAGTGAGTCAGTAAAAATAATACCACATAAGTCAGGTCAGATATTCATTTTAGTTTTAGATTTGAAGATTTTAATGTTTCCTTTTTCTGGTTGAGGAGCTCTGAAATAAAAGAAATAAAGTTGAAGCTGCTGAATTCAGAGTACAGATATTTAAATACAGATATTTAGATATTTGATCTGTTTCTCATCAGCAGCAATTCTGCCAATACAACAGTATTTTTTCAATCAGGAGAAAGTGAGTCTGTTCATGTCCAACAGTGTAAATAATGTCAAAGGAAGTACATCAGGAGAGAGGTCAGTGAATTTGCTTTTAAACGTGGTTTGTGTTTTATAATCCAGTTGAAATCTCTGTTTGAGAGCAGAGAAAAGATGTTACAGCGTACATGGATAAATAAATGTCCTGAATTAGTGCTGTTTAGTCAGTTATTCAGTTATTCGTGTGTGAGGTGGACACAGAACATTTATTGTATGAATGGAAGTTTGCTTGTATTTTCTGTGTGGATTTACTGGTTATTTCCTGAGTTTGACAATCAATGGGTATCTGTATTTCTGCATATATGGAGGATTTATTTTGTGTATTTATGTAATTTATCTATAACTTTATATCTCTTCTTCTGTACTATATTTTCATATTTCTCTTACTATTGAGCTGCTGTGACAATGCAGGAAGAATAAAAGGACATTTATTTCATGAATGGAGGTATTTATGTGTCTGAGGGGGATTTCCATCACTTTTTTTGTGTCTGTATACTTTTAAAGACAGAGGCACTGACTGCGTGTAATATCTAAATTTAGATCTTTATATGAAGTCCATGAGTGGAACACCTGGTTTAAACTGTTGTTGTTTGTT
>CM041552.1:602102-624602 GCA_023238725.1 Scortum barcoo | reverse complement strand
CACACACACACACTCCACTGATTCAAATCAGATAAGAAAACTTAAAAAAAACATTTAGAGCAACGTTTCCTTCATTCATTAAATAAAAATGATTCCAGTAAGTTCTGCACAGTTTGGTTCAAATCTGTTAAATATGGAGCAAAAGAGAGCGAACATATCAGATCAGCTCTCTGTATCACAACCTGCCTTTGGTCAGAGCTCCTTCACCACCTTAAAACATGTATGAGAGTCTGAAAAACCTTTAACTTTTCTGAGTTTTACATTGATTTTAATTGAATTTGAGTTACATTGCAGTTGTCTTCAATTCAGGTAGCTTTAAAATAACATGTTTCTGCAACCTGCCAATGATGAAACACGACTCTGTTCAGCTGTTACCAAGCTGTCCTCATGTTTGTTTGAACACAGCAAGTGTCTGCCCTCTATTTTTCAAAGTTTGCTTTCAATGTGTCACAGTAACTGTATACTATATGTACATTATACTAAATGCTAAAGTACATACTGAAGGTCTTAGTGGGCTGTTTTTTGCTTTTATTCATCAACACAGACAGAAATGAGACAATAATGTGTGCTGACTATGATATAAAGGTGACGCTGTCCATCAAACAAACAACCAGAAATCAAAATAGACCCCTCCCCCTCCAAGAATTTAATATTCATTTATGTATTTTGTTCTTACTTATTATAGAAATGTGTCCATCAACAGCACACTCAAAAATCTGACAATGACTGTCGGGAGAATATTTATATTCGTCTCTTTTCCAGTCTGAACACACTCAGATCTCAGCTTTGTTTTCATTGTGTCGCTCTGTCTCGACAGGAAATCGAGGAAGACAAGAAGAAGGCGGAGCAGGAGGGCATCGCCGTGACGACACCTCGTAAGCCCCGCCCCCACGAGCCGGAGACAGACAGACGGAAGACGGAGAAAGAAAACTTCACCGTCACCGTCGACCTTTCTAAAGTGACAGGGGTAAGACGAGATGTGACGCCTCGCCACAAACACACACACATCGATCGACAGAGTGAATA
This sequence comes from Scortum barcoo, assembly GCA_023238725.1. Lineage (NCBI taxonomy): Eukaryota > Metazoa > Chordata > Actinopteri > Centrarchiformes > Terapontidae > Scortum > Scortum barcoo. Next base: position 623,576 of record CM041552.1, on the reverse strand, counting down.
TCTTCTTTAAAATCTGCAAAACAAAAAGTTCTTCATCTGCTCCTCTGATGATCCTGCAGCTAATAAACTGATCAGTTAAACAAACACACACCTGCCAGACTACCTGACATCAGTCCTCTTCTTCTTCTGCTGATATGTGGGCAGGCAGCTGCAGCCAGGATCACCTCGGATATATTTTTATTAACACACTTAAAATCCTTCACAGAACATCCTTTTGTAAGAAGGAGTGAAGAAACAGTTTTGTTTTTTCTCTTTGTGGATTTGATGATTCGAGTTCTCCATTGTGGACTCTGTCACGGTCCACTTCGTCTGCCTGTCTGTGGGTTTCGAACGTCAGATCCTGGATCAGCGTTTTCATCAGACTCGTTTTCATCCAAAGATACAAGAACGTTTACGTGAAAGAGACCGAGTCTTTACGATCAGCGTCATCAGAACCACGAGTGAAGTGAAGAGAAGGCTGATACCTGCAGGAAAATCAGTTTGAAGCTACAGTAAAAAGAGACACAGCGAAATATGACCAATATAAACACATAATTAGAAAAAGACGTATTAAAAGTAAGGCTGTAAAGAAACTGTTCTGAATATCGGATGCTCATAAAGAAGTAAAATTAAAATGTCCCAGAGTTTCAGCTGCCAAAGAGAGCAGAGGGGAGGTCCTTCATGTCTGCTGACGTCAGTCTGACTGAAATGTTTTATTTTTGATCCCTGGAGCTGATTAACACATGATTTCTCTACGGACTCAGCAGAGGGTTTAGTTTATTTCCAAGTATCATCACAGAGTCGCCTCATGTTAATCTGAGCTGCGTCATGTTTTCATCGTCATTAACTCTCCCTGTCTGAAAACCTGAGAGGACACATGAAGAGGAACAGCACACCGATTTCACTGATCTCTAAAAATATCTCACCCTCTGTGTTACACGACTTTTATTTTAAAGTCTGTACTTTTGTCCTGGATGCTGAAGGGATGATGACTCTGTCCTTCCACTGAGCTGATTGGTTGGTGGTACTGTTACCGTGGTGATCCATCACTGTTTAAAGTGAGCCAGCTTCATGATACCAGAAAACTCAAGTTAAGCCCAAAGATAGTCGACTAATCTTCCTTCATGATACACGTCTGTATGAACCCTGAGAGGCAGCAGCTGAGCGGAGGAGCTGCTCCGTAATGGTCGTAAAATATTGACATTTGGCTGATGAGAAGATAATTTTACCTGTTTACACAAGTGATGGGGTCTTGATTTTATTCTGTTATAAGATGACACTCTCATATGTAGCTGCAGTGCATATAAACAATACCAGAGAACAGACATGAACAGTCCAGCTGTTGGCGTAAAATGAAAATGTAAAACAGACTAAAACACAGGAGAGTTTATGAGACGAGTGTTTCTGTGCAAAGATCAGATTGTTCCTGCTATAGAAACGTAATGTTGTAACAGCAGGTTTGACTGCAGAGTGAAATTTACTCCACAAATTACACAAACGTCCTGGAAAACGAGCTCTATAATCTGTTTATCAAACGCTTCATGTTCAGTCTGCAGTTTCTCACATCTGTCTTCATGTCGGCGTCACATCCTGAAAAATAAATAACAAACTCAAATTTACTGGAATGGGAAACGACAAATTTCATCATTGTATGAGAAAAAGAAAAACTCTAATCAGCGACAGTATGCATGCAGTATCTGCAATATGAAATGATCAATGATAAAATAATATTGTTGTAGATGTAAAATTACTCCTTATTAAAAGCACTGCATTATTTGGCCACTTGTGGGCAGCAGAAACAAGCTGTGAGGAAACATCCAACATATCATCACCTTTTTCAGTTGATGTGATTGAACTCTTTATTTCACACATGTTCATGTGTTTGTGTCAGCTGATGAATTAGTCTCTTCCTTTGTCTCCGTGTTTGGTCTCCTTTATCTGTTAAACGCTCCACCATGTTCACCAGCTGCTCACTGTGGCTTTTATCAGCTTTTATTCTGAAAAGATGCTCCACGTGTGCCTGTCTGAATGAACAATTCAGGGTCAAAGGTCAAACGTGGTTCTTTAGTCTGTTAAACCTTCTGTGAAGCTTCACAACAGACTTCTGATCCTTAAAGATCTCCTTGAAAAACTGATGAACAGTCAGTCTTGTACTTTTGCAAAAGTCCTGATTGTACTTTTTTCTGCACCAATTCTTCAGATTGAGTCTGTTTTTACCTTAAAAGTCCAGGGACTAAAGTCAGGACAGGACATCTACCCTATTGGCCGACTGGCTGCTGGATTATTAACTCTCAAACCTTTCCCTCTTCAGCGTCAGCCAGTGTGATTTAATATGACAAGGAGCCACAGTAAACTCAGTGGGGTCAATGTAAAGAGTCCCTGTTGGACTGCAGTAGAATAAGAAATCAGTGACCGTTCGACCTGAAACAATTATCAGAGCAGAGAAGTGATGTGACGTTCGACTCGCTGACTGAAATAATTCAAACACGTTCTCAGTCTTTTCGATCTGAAATCCGTTCATGCTGTAATCACTGTTTCCTGCAGGAGAAGAGAGTCGTGAACGAGTGGAAATCTGGAGCTCCTCGTGGCCGGAAGACATCGGAGGAGAGCGACGGACACGGAGGGCAGAACGACGGCCACAGCCCCCCCAGGAGGACGGGGTCAGGACGAGTGGGGAGGGGAGGTCAGAGAGGAGGAGGAGGACGCCAGGAGAGGAGAGAGAGGGAACCCAGGACACCCAGAGATGGAGAGGCTGGAGAGTCAGGAGGACAAGGAGGACAAGGAGGACAAGGACGCAGAGGAGGAAGGAAGGGAAGAGGAGGAGGAGGAGGAGGAGGAGAAGGAGGGAGGAAGAGGAGGAGGAGGAGGAGGGACACCAGGAGGCATGGACAGGAAGTCAAAGGTGAGTGAAGATGAAAAGTTTGGCTTCATCTGCTGCACGTCCTGATGGAGTAACGAGGTTCACTCCTATTGTTACTCCTGATGAGGAGGAGACGAAATGTAAAATACATGCTGCTGTGAACTTTGCTGAGTCGAGCTGTTTGTCTCTAACGTCGCTGCCTCGTGTTGTTGTTTTGTTTACAGGAGTGGGAGGAGAAGAGGCGACAGAACATCGAGAAGATGAACGAAGAAATGGAAAGAATAGCAGAGTATGAGCGAGGACAGCGGGTACGAGCGTCTCTGATTTAAACGTTTGTTTTCATGGATTTATCTCGAGACTTTCCAAACCTACAAAGAGTTCTGCCCCGTTTTCATGTTTGATCTGTTAATCTGTTCTTTACCAAAGCAAAGTATTCTGATTCTGATGACTGTGGTCGAGATGAACATAAAGCAAACTTACGTTCAGAGTTTCTCTCCGTAGCCGGACGGAGACAAGCCGATCCGAAACTTCCTGGACGACCCGAGACGTTCAGGTCCAGCTCCGGACACGGACCGCAAGGAGGGCAGCAGGAGACACGTGAGAAACTGGGGGGGTCTGGACTTTGACAACGTGAAGACGGGAGCTGAGCTGGAGAAGGAGTGGACTGTGAGCATGCTCATCTTTTTTTTTTTATAATTCCTGCTGTAGTTTTGTTCATTCCTTCATCTCTGACGTACCTTTGCGACCCTTCGTGTCCCTGCAGAGTCGGAGGCCCGGTCCCAAAGGCTCCATCGACATGACGATGTCCATGACGGGCCGGGAGAGAGCGGAGTACCTGCGCTGGAAGAAGGAGCGCGAGCAGATCGACGAGGAGAGACTCGCTCGCCACCGCAACGCAACGGGCCAGTGGAGACGAGAGTGGGACGCTCAGAAGACAGAGAACATGTGAGGGGGAGGGGTTATTTATTTTATTGATCCTTCATGTGCTGCCTGAGGAACACGTTACAGTCCAGAGTCTTTTGAGCTCTTCAGGCCTCCATAGATCCACTTTGACCAAAATGGACTTTGGGGCTTCAGCTAGTGATTATTCCCATTATTGATTCATTGATTCATTGATTCGTTTTTTTGTATTAAAGGTCAGAAAATAATGGAAGGCACACACAATCATTTCCTAAAGACCCAAAAATTCAGTTTACGGTCAGATCTGTCAAAGAAAAGCAGGAAGTCATCACATCTGTGGAGCTTCAAACAACAAATGTTCAGAATTTTTAAAGATGAAACGATTTTTTAATGATCACAATAATCACAGATTAATTTCCTACAGATTGACTGATTGATTCATTGACCCGTCGTTTCAGCTCTGCTTTGATCGTATTGAAATGAAAATGTTGTGCGTGCCAAAGGGAGATCCAGAGGAACGAAGCAGCATCAACACGATTAATTATCAAAACCAGAAAGAGAGCGAATGAACTCGACTAAAATATCTTCTCTGATCATATCAAAATGTACGTCTCACAAGGAGGATCAGATATTTATTATTTCACACATGTGCTTTGGAAAAATAGTTTTTAGCTGCAGAATCTGGAGGCTCAGTGAGTTTGTTCACTGTAAGTAAACTGGATGAACTTTCCCCATCGGTCAGTTTTCTACTTTAATGATTTAAAGTCCAGCTGAACCTGAACAGCAGATAAGACTCACATCTCCACAAAGACAGAGGATGTGTGAGGACGACAGGAAGTGTCGGTCGCCATCTTTTTTTCAGCTGACATACACACACACACACACTGAATATGAGCGTGTCTAACCCTGCAGCTTTTTTCACAGGTTCAAGGAGGACCCATATGCGGCTGCAGAGGGCATCACACCCGAGCAAGGCAGCAGGAGAGGTGAGTCCACACACACACACACACACACACACACACACACACACACACACAGACACACTCACACTGACAGGGACAACCTCCATCCTTCGTCTCCGCTTCCGTCTGAAATGATGTCACTCCGACGCGTCGCCACATCATAAACAAACATGGCAGGACAAACTGTCTCCCTCCTCCAGATAATGAAGCTCGTTACGTAAATGAGACTTGATTAAGCTCGTTATGTAAATGCTGCTGAATTTCCCTCGAGTCCAAATCAACCTCTTAAGCCGCGGTCGAGCTGCTCTGACAGCAGCAGAAGGACTCTTCAGTGAAGAAGCTTAAAAAACATAAAGCAGAAATAAAAGATAATTATTCTGATTAATCACTTCATTAACCGAGTCTGAAGTTACCTGTTAAAATCTCTCATTCTGACCACTAAAGACTTCATGTTTCATTTTAAAATAGATAATAAATATTTAATATATTTCTCTCTGTGTCTCTGCTCACATCAATAAAGTTTTTTAATTCAAAACACAAACAGATATCAGTGTTTACATATTGAGGCTGTAAAAAAAAAGAACTGGATGTTTTTAACTTTGTAAATTATTTCTGAACCCACATTAACACGAGGTCATTTTAGAGCTTCGTCCTTCTGAAGTCGTCTTCAGTCGCAGCTTTACGGTTTTATTTTGTTCGGGTCTGTTGGTGTTTCCAGTCAGTCATCCGGAGGATAAAATAATTCACAGTGGGCTGCTGTAATCCTCCACATGGCTGTGCAAAACAAAGACGAGCCCGGCTCTGAGTGGCTTTGCATCTTTAATGCTGCTCGTCCTGTCTGCGGGCTGCTCGAAGCTTTTAGTGCAGATTTAAGGAGCACTAGTAAATATTGTCATGAAAAACTGAAATGTAAAAGATAATAAAGATTAAGTTAAAGATTAAATAATGAGTCCTAACACACAACAATCTCCGGTCGGGCAAAAACATATTTTATTCTGATTTATCACCTTTCCAAGACCACACACTCATAAAATAACTTCATCATTGTTTTTATGTTCCCTTTTTATAGATTTACTTTTAAAGTACAGGTTATTTAAACTGTAGTTTCATTAAGTAGCATGAAAGTGAAAACCGTTTGTCAGTTAAACTCAAATGTAGAGTACAGTTCAGTCACTTATATAATGTGTGTGTATGTGTGGATGTACCGTATTGTGTTATAATGTGTGTGTGTGTGGATGTACCGTATTGTGTTATAATGTGTGTGTGTGTGTGTGATGTACCGTATTGTGTTATAATGTGTGTGTGTGTGTGTGTGGATGTACCGTGTTGTTATAATGTGTGTGTGTGGATGTACCGTATTGTGTTATAATGTGTGTGTGTGTCCTCTCTGCAGCCAGGGGCGTATGCCCCCCCTCACTTCGTACAGAGCCTCGGGGCAGAGTCTCAGGTCAGACCACAGCATGAGCCTGAGATTCACACGTGTGTGTGTGTGTGTAGCTGCACTCAAAACCAAACTCACCAAAAAACCTCTCACTTCAGTCTGCACACACACACACTCACCAGCTGTGTGTGTGTGAGAGATTTAAAACTTTAAAAGAGAGATTATGACTCCATTTTATTTAATAACCAAGCATGTTTTTAATGATCATTTGGTTTTAATCTTGTCTGGTCTAATACGTCAATACGTTCAAAGTCTTTAATGAAGCTTCCTGAAAACAGCCTGACTCTGTGTGTGAACCTCTTTAAATCTATTTAAGTTTAAATGTAACTAACATGAGTTGTTTTAAAGACTCCGGCTGTGCAGACGGTGAGAGACGAGGTCGACCTCAGACTCAGTCGGGTCCCTCTCAGGGTTTTTTTGGAACTGAGTGAGCATCTGTAAGGATTAACTAATCTCTGCTGGAGGCTGGAAACACTTCAAAAGCATCTGACTGCACACACACACACACACACACACACACACACACACCAACCTCAGGATGTCGAACACTGTTTGGGTGCAACGATTACACATTTACACATTTTCATGGGACTATTGACTATTGTATGTAGTCTGAGGAAAAATATAATGATTATAATGTGGCCTGAGAAAATCCCGTCTGTTGTTCTTTTTAATTCATATATTTTTTGGCAGTTTTAGTAAAAATGAGATAAATAAAGAGTGAACATCTCTTATTTAAGTGTTTACACCTCTCAGGGGATTACAGCTTGTTTTTCTGCTTTGTTGCACAGAAAGTCCAACTTTTAACTCCCCTCAGCTTCACAAGTCATTCGCCACTAAAATAATAATAAAGCTTCTAACTTGTTTATTACTGAGTGCAGGTGGATGTTGATCTGGAAGACGTTGCAGTAAATTAAGTACATTAAAAATAAGTTTTGCAGATTAAATATCCATCTTCTTGACAAACTCGTGGTCATTCTTCGTGTTTCCGAAAGGTTCCCACACTGACAAAGATTTTCTTTCTGGTGGAAACAAACCTTCAGTGTTGAACATTATCTATCTAAAGTAAAGGACAGTTGTCTTATGCAGCAGGCGTAACTGCTGATCTGACCTTGTTTACGCGTTTGAATCTGATGCAGCAGGTTTGTTTGGTTCCTCCTGCAGTCTGACAGTTGTGTCGGCTGTTGTCTGATTTCTTTAAGTCTCCTGACTGTACAAACACTGTTCATAGAAAAATAATGTACCAAAATGTCCTTTTTGAGAGTGAAAGCAGAAACACTCTGAGCCTTTTAAATCGCAGGTTATTCGTGAAGTCGATCCGTCGCTGCCTGTTTGTTCATAGTTTTTGTCGTCTGTGTTTCCTTCTCTGGTGATGTTTTTCTGTTTCTGTGGCTGCAGAAAGTCGAGTCATGAGGCTGAAATGTGAGAAGCTTCGAACAAAAGCTGAGAGAGATTACTAACAGCTTCAGTCCTTCATTTCTCTGAGCGTGACCAGAGACGATCTTACAGATTATGACATTACACCTGCCCCACATTAAAGAGTGTGTGTGTGTGTGTGTGTGTGTGTGTGTGTGTGTTTCCATTTCTAATTTCTGGGATGACTCAAGTGTCCTCGCAGCCTCGAGCTTCTCTCTTCAATCTCTTCATCCTCTCAGTTTTTTTTCTTCTCACTGATCTCTTCATTTCTTTTGTACTTGCACTTTTTTTCTTTCTGACCTTTTTTTATCACATCCTCCTCCCCACACTCCTCCTCCCCCCTCCTTCCCTCCCCTTTCAGTCTGACCTTCTCTCTCCTCTCGTCCTCCATCTTCTTCCCTCCCTCTCTCACACGTTTCTTTAACGTTGACTTGTATTCTTTTCCTCCTTCGTCTTTCCCTCCTTCGTTCCTTCTCTCTGACCTGTTTCCTTCGTACCTCCGTCGGCTGTCCGTCTGTTCTGTTTTTTTTCTCATGTTGGCTGTGTTTTATTTACCTCACCTCCCACGCTCAAATCATTTCCTTCCTCTGTGTCACATCCACTCCTTTTCTTTCCCTCCTCCAACATTTTCCACATCATTCCTGCTGTTTCCTTCACCATGAAATGAGAAGAGAGATCGAGCAGTATTTCCCTTTTATAACCAAATTTATTTATTACTCTGAGAGAGTTTAATTAAAATCTATCACATATACATATACATACATACATATACCCACTAATGTGGTATTAAATCTTTAAGACCTTTTTGTGACGTCTTTCCTGTCATTCGTTTTTTTTCCTGTTCTTTCTTCAATCCTGATGTATTGGAAGAGGAAACAGGGCAAAGTGGACATCTTAAACCACTTGACTCTGAAGCTTTTTGTCTACGTCTTTATCTATTTAAGCATAACTCCTATTATTGTAACAGAGGAAACGCATCCTTAAAAGCCCCTTTTAGGATGAAACAGTATCCTGGAAGTCAGTCGATATCTCCTCTTATTCCTCCTCAAAGAGATGTTTGACTTTGTCCCCAAGTGCTTTAAACACTTTAAATACTTTCCTCATGTGCTAAATACAGCGCTGCTGATGGGTTAATACATAACATGGATTGTATGACATTAATCGAGTGCACGTTTTGTGCTTTTATTTAAACATCTTGTGTCTTCTAACTCTTCAGTCTTGATCTTAAGTTTGCTGCTGAGTGTGTGACGTCTTGTTAGAGGAACAACAGTGATGGATGAAACAGTTCTTCTCCTCTCAGACTCACTTTAAACCTTTAAAAAGTTTCACAGAACAACTCGATTTATTCTCACCATCGATGTTTCCTTCAGACGACAGTAAACGGCCTCCCAAAGCCCCGACATTTGGCGACTTCCTGTCCGGGGGCCGGAGCCAGGGGCCCCGAGGAGAGCGGGGTCGAGGGAGGGGCCGAGGGCAGAAACCGAGCTACAGGTGAGTCTCTGATTCTTTTAAAGGTTGTGTTGGCTCAAAGCAGCAGATCGTGGAGGATGAAGGTGTTTCTTTCTGCTCATCTCTCAGACCTGCTTTGTTTTTTAGGAACATGTTCCTCTCTGAGTTCCAGTATTTTGTGTGTTTTTAAATGTTATTTGTAAGTTTGCTTCCTCTAACGTTGATGTGCGTCGAAGCTCTGATACATCTCGTCTTTGACAGCATGCACGACAACCGCTGGGAGGGAGAGAAAGACGAGGAGGACAAAGAAAAGAGAGAGGAGAAGACTAAAAAGAAGGAGAAGGAGAAAGAGGAGGAGAAACCCAAACCCCCGACAGCTCAGAAGGTAGGGGGGGGTTTATCTGGACTAATGATGCGAGCAGCCTCACCTGTAACGTACGACAGGTGGACCCAAACCCAGACTGGGATACACATTTCCTTTACAGCTTTACTGAAGACTGAAGAGACATGTTTGAAAAAGGAACTTGTAACAGTTAAATACATGTAGATGACAGATGGGATGAACACACATCTCAAATAATATCTTTTATTTGTACAGCACTTTTCAAAACAGAGTTACACAAACATAAAAAAGAATAAAATTGCCAACAGTAAAGTCATGAAACCACTAATAATAACAGATAAGACACGTTGGAAATAAACAGGATTGAACAACTTCAACTATAATTAGTTTTTTTAAATGTAAGATCAGATGTCTTACCGAGGTTCCTGCCTGCATGTTTGATGTTATTAATAAAATGGGGGTGGACTTGGGGATGACCGACAAAGTAATAATGAGTAAATATTGTAGGTATAACATGTTATATAATAGGTGGCCCAAAACTCGTCAGCTGCTCGGTTTGCTGCCATCAACGCAAACTCTTTCAGATACTACTCCCAATAATTCATCTTCATCCTCCGGTCTTTTCTCAGGTGGGGGAGAAGAACGGAGGCGAAGAGGATGACGATGAGGAGTGGGAGGATGCCAGTGACGGAGAAGAAGACGAGGAGGACGAGAGCGACTCCGAACACGACTCCAGAGGTGACGAGAAGAAAGACAAAGGGAAGGAGAAACCATCCAGGAGCAAAGCCGCCTCCTCCACATCTGCTGCCCCTCGCTCCCGACCCAAATCAGCAGGAAGCCCCAAAGAGCAGCGCACCCCCAGGCCGAAGGTCCACATCCCCCCCCCGACGGCAGTCCAGGAGTCACCTGAGGGAGGCAAACCCCTCAGCCCCTTCTCCCCGCTGGACAGCCACCAGCCGGTGTCGGACTGGGGGGAGGCCATGGAGATGCTGTCGCCGCGGAGCAGCATGGGAGAGAGCCCGCTGAAACCCCCCAGTGTGGAGGCCAGTCCCCCCCAGAAGAAGGAGGAGGAGAAGGAGAAGGAGGAGGAGATTCAACCTGCCAGCTCAGATACACCTGCTGAGACACAGAAAGAAGAAAATACAGGTGAGATACTTGAAAAACTGCCTCTCTCCTGGATTTGTCTCGATGTCGGGATGGGAAGTTTGCTGCAGAAGAGAAAAATAGTTTGAAATCTGTCTCTTTGATTTGTGTTTTTTCTGTTTGACTGTTTCTTACGTTGTCTCCTTCCTGTTTCTGCTCTCTGTCCTCCCCGTTCAGCCGTTTCCTCTCCGTCAGAGAAAACTGAAGCTCTGCAGATGGTCGTCGTGTCGGAATCAGAGTCCGTCCCCACTGACTCTGCCGCCGCGGCGCCGTGTGACCCCACCCTCTCTGATGTCACTGAGGTTGCTGTGACGACGGAGCAGGATACACCTGCTGCTCGGTCAGAAGGTGATTAAAACGCTTACAAAGAGAAGCTACAGACATGCTAACGGTGACGTCCTGACATGATCAAAACGACTATAATCAATATTTTTACAACAACAATGGATCAAATATCAATGTTAATGAGAGTTATCAGCTACATCTGCAGATTTAGTGTTTCAGCTCTTTATTTTACTCTCCTGGTTCACTCTCAAAGCATCTTTTCACAATAAAAGCTGTAAAAAGCCACAGTACTCGCCCTGCCGAGCATCAGACAGACTCAGAGAGCAGCTGGTGAACAAAGTGGAGCGTTTAGTGTTTTAGGAGGAGGAGACCAAACACAGAGCTAAAAGAGAGACTCATTCATCAGCTGACACAAACATGAACACATGAAGGATGGTGATGCTGCTGGATGTGAAATTAACTGATCAATCTGATCAACTGAGATGAACTGAGTAAGTGACTGTGATGTTTTTCTCTCTGACCACAGACAAACTGGACCCCCCTCCCTCTGCAGCCCCCCCGGAGGCCGATCAGAGCTCGTCTGAACCGGCAGGAGGGAAAGTGGAGGACTCGGCGCCCGCTGAGGCCAACGGCGCTCCGACAGCAGAGGCGGCGGCGGAGCAGACGTCCTCAGGTGCGGTGCATATCGGTGACTTTGAGACGGTGACGTACTGTAAGAAATCTGCTGCTCCGCTCTGACGGCCGCTCAGGCTCATTGAGGTTTTATCTGAGGATGCGTGTTGGTTTGATGTCCTCGTCTTCGTTTGGCGTGTTGAGCTTCTCCTGCTCGCTCTGCCTTTTTGTTCCTCCGTCGCCTAAAAAATAATGTCGGGAGCTTCTTTGGTAGCGTGACAAATCCAAAGAGATATTTATACACTCACACAACATTTGGACAGATCAGCGTGTCACTGCTTCCTCCGACCAATCAGGAGCCCACTTCCTGTTTGAACCTCCTGAGATGGACTCAAACTAACTGCACCTCCTGTGATGATCTTTGTTTGATTCACTCCTCTCTACCCTCCTTTATCCTCCTCCTCTCTCCTTCTTCCTCATTATCTTTTTGTTTTCTGCCTCTGTGATGAAAAAGCTGCATGTCGCTCTGCCTGCAAACCTTCACTTAACGCATGTTTGTTCATCAAATCACACAAGTGTTAAAAGTAAAATGTTGAATCTTTGCCGTTTTCTGAACATTCATGGCTGCCTGGAAAACCAGACGTCTCCTGATAAACCGCCTAACTAAACAAATTCAAATAAAACTACCTCATGTCTTTGATCCCATCAGTTCGCTGACTTAATGCATCAAAGTTCTTCAGATTTTTCAGTTTTAATTTGCGACTGTATCTGAATAAAAGCTGTCCTGTTTAGGACTTGAAGAGTTTTTGCTGCTGATGGAACAAATCTGAACTTGATGGTTCACAAATGGAGAAGGTGACGCCTCAGAAAGTTTAGATTTATCAAGCGTCTCAGAGTAGGAGAGTCCTTTTAGCTCCTACTTTTAGGATGAGGAGTAAAAGTCTTTAACTTTCTTAACTTTTATCTCAGCTGACAGATTTATTCTGTAAGAGGAGAGGTGTTTGGAGGAAGCTTGATGACAAAAAGCTTATTAAACCTACTGTAAATAAAACCAGAACATTTTGAGGCCTTTGTTTGCGTCGAGGAGAACACATGGCCTCTCTTAAATATTTTAAACCTCAACTGTCAGGAAGTCGACAGCACGTCGTCAGAACTTTTACTTTGCTGCTCTGAGGTTTTAAAACAGCGACGTCCCATTTTAGTTGGTTTAAGGAGCTTCATAAATATCTCCAAAGATCTTCTCTGAGGTTCCTCATTAAATACAGAAGTACATATGTCTCCACCTCTGTTTCTTTTACTTCTCAGCAGAAAGCTCAAACTGAAAAAATCCACATAATTTGACTCTGGACAGTGAAAGTTCTGATTGTTGTCTGAGAGCCTGCAGAGGCTGAACTTTCTGAAGCTTACAGGACTGAGATCCTCTGAAGTGTCGCACATCAGTGAATAATGTGTCTCATCAGCAGCACAGGAGAAAGTTTGCAGTCGTCACAAATGTAAAGCTTCAGTTTCAGTGTGGTTGTGCTTTTTCCTTTTTCCTTTGTGTTACTACTACTTTGTGTTTTTTTGACCTCGTGGAGCTTCGTCTGTCTGCAGTTTGTGAACACAGCGAGCGAAAAGCGAAGCGAGAGAAGAAACGGACGCTTCATTCAAAAAATGAAGTTAGATTGATGTCAGGAAACGGAGCGTCTGCGGGCTTCATCCTCTTTAAATTTAAGTGTTAAAGTCTACACATTTCAGCCATTTTTCTGTTAAAGAACAAACAACAACAGAGCGTGTGATGGGTGATGGAGGCAGACGGAGATTTTAACAACCACAGTTGGTTTGTGGTTGTTTGGACTCTTTAACGATCAGTCCATTAATCGATCGATTGATTCTTCAGCTTCCTGTGGGAGGATTTCTTGTTTTTCTCATAAATAATAAGCTGTACATATTCAGACCGTCAGCCGGACAAAACAATCGGTAACATTTTATAGATCAAATAATTGATCGATTGATAATGAATTTTAGTTACAGGACTCTCTAAGTGTCCTCGATCAATAATAATCCAGGCCTTATGATTCTTCCTGTTTCTCTTCGGTATATTTTCTTCACTATAAACTGTCTTAAAGAGTTTTATCTTCTTTATCTTTGGTGGAAGAGGAAACATCTCTGTTGTCTTTTTGTTCGCTGCTGTAAAAGCCTCTCAGATTCATTTATGCTCCTGCTGATGACTCATTTCATGATGAACGGCAGAAGTCAGATGAGCTCGTGTGGACGCACGCACATCTGTGTGTGTATGTGCGTGTGTGTCGTGTCAGGGTGGAGAGCAGGAAACCAGGGAAATTAGAGGCACAATTAAGTATTTAAAAGGCTTTTGAGAGGAAATGAGCTGCGGCCTGCTGGACTGATGAGGCCGACAGGACGGAGACCGTTTGAAGTCTGACTGAATTAAATCTTGTGACGTTTGAGACTCCGCAGCGCCGAGTATCTGACTGTGGACGGAGACGATCGACGTGAATCAGTGGAGCAGCAGCACACACCCAGATATGATTAAAAACCACTCGTCGTTCTGGGCCTGTTGTAAAAAGCGGAGAGAGATCGTCTTCTCAGCAGAGAGTTTAACAAAATGTTTTTTCTTTGATGTCAAAAAGTTCAGAGAAAAAGTCCGTCCTGAGTTCACCAAGGCCAAAAGGCGACGTCTTGTTTTGTCCGACCGACAGATTTCAGGATTTCTGGTGATATAAAACTTAGAAAGCAGCCAAAATTCACATTTAGAAACCAGAAGCAACAACAGGAACATGAACTGGTGGATGTTTCAGTTCATGTTCAGCACATTAAAACTTTTTCTGTTTTCAGCACCTGTCATATTGTTTTTATTTTACTTCACTTTCATCTTCTCAGAAACCATCTGAATCTTTTGACTGTATATCAGAAGAATCATCTCTTTAGTTGCAGCGTAGGTTTATGTTTGATCCTGTAAATACGTCGCTCCTCATGTTGTATTTTTAAGATTATTGATTATTAATTTCTCTGCATGTGATCAGAGGCTTGATGATCTGTGATGTGTTTTGGATGAAAGCTTTCAGCTCGACAAACACACTCACTCTTTTCTCTTCTTTCCTTCCTCTCTTCCTCTCTGTTTTTGTAACAACAGGATGAAGCTGCTGGAAACGATCCGACTCACTTCAGAGGAGGATGGAGAGACGAGACGGACGGAGAGCATCACACTACTCATCTCTGGAGCGACCGTCGCACATCAGACTTTAAAAATTACTTTAAACCATCAGGAGGAGAAGGAGGGGCTTTGCTTCACCGCCACAGGCCGGCCTCTTCGCCTCCGAGCCGCCGTCGTGTTTGTCTCTGTTACGTTTGAATATCTGAAAAGAAAAGTAAAAGTCGGTCGGTCATCTCACCGCGGACTCAATTTTATCCAAAAGACTCCACGTGTAGAAAAGTTCTCAGATGATGTAAAACACCTTCACAACCTCTCAGTTTCTAAATTGACCCCACGTATCTGACAGCTGAGCAGCAGTGATCCATCAGAGCCACTTCAGGTGATGATAATCTGTCGCAGCACTGAAACATCAAACCCTGCTGAGCTCAGATCAGATTATAAAAGCTTTCAGCGGGTCAGAGGTCCACGTCTTTTTAGAGAAACTGTCTCAGGAACAGAACAGATTTCTTCTTCACGGCCGCTCAGACTCACTTTGTGTCAACGGAGGCAGCTTGTTAGTAAGTCAGTGTTAAACATGTGGACCTGAGCAGGTGTGTGAACATGTCTGAGATTTAACGTCACACTCTTACAACAAGGTCGACAATTTACGATGCAGCAGAACCAGAGATGCTTTTTTATTTCTTGTTAAAACATTATTGGACAAACTAAAGACGTTTAAGTACATTTAAACCTCCCCAAACACATGTGTAAAATGTTCCTGTTTAACATTAAAAAGTCTGTTTGCTGATTAACTAGTTTAAAAGCTTCGGTGTCGAACTCAGAACGAAGACGAGATGATGCCGATCGATGACCGTCTGTCCTCGGTTTTTATTCAAACGTCTTCAGATCGTCTGCTGCGACTGAGGTGGACGTCGTGTGTCTCCACACTGATCTCAGCTGAGAAGTGTCTCCACCGTCCTCTTTGCTTTTATTTAGTGGATTTTAATAGCTTGGTTTGTTAGTTTGGAAAACTTTATTCATATAAGATCCCGGAGACGGGTAGGTGCAGGTCTGGCTGTCAGCTGAGCTTGTGTCGTATGTTTCTTCACATCCAGCTGTGCAGCTGTTTGACTCTGATGTGAATCAGTCAGTCGTCTGTCCGACGCTCTCGGCCGGATTAACTTCAGGATCAGGTGTGTTGCTGAAGGGCCTGTCGGCAGAGCACCACGTGGGCCCTTCACACCTCCTCCTCGTCTCACATCTGTCAGGAAAACACTCGTTTATTCAGAGTCGGCCTGTTTTCTGACTCTGACACAGAAATTCATTTACAGAATTGCTTTTTAAGGTGATGCAGAGTCTGACGGGCTGTGAATCATCAGGTCTGCAGAGAAATCTGATGACACGCTGCCTGTTCACAGAAATCAGATATTAGTTATTCATTTTACACCTTTTTTATTATGATTGTTGTCTCTTATTTGGAAATGCAGACTTCCAGCAGTGTAGGATGATGAATTAGTGTGTGAGTAATGAGCAGTTTATTTTGGAAAGAGACCGTCACTCGTACCTCAGCAGACCAAGGGCTTCAGTTTGCTTCGTTTCCCGCAGCTCATCTTTGAATCGTGAGTTGTTGCGTCGTTTGAAGACGCGGGATGCTTTAATGTTTTTGTGTTGTGTATCAGAGGAATAAAATGATGGAACTGCAATATGTACAGTTTTTAATGGAAATGAACATTCCACATTTGGGTGTTTGTGCAAAGCGTCGCCTGATGTTAGTTTAGATCTTTTCTTTGTTTCTCTGATGCCTGATTGTATTTAAAGCAGCTGATATGTCTTCCTGTTTGATACATGAAATTGCTCTCAGTAGATGGAGGTTTGATTTGTATTTCTGTTGTTCTGAGTGCTGTGCAGCTGTTTTCATGTGACAATGAGGACGAGCATGAATCTGAAATCTTCATCTCGTCCATAAATAAATGTTCCCATCAGCCCACTGAGAGACGATCAGTTCTGATGTGTGTTTCATGAAGTGTAAAGCAGTTTTTTTCTCATTTAGCCAATAAACGTACTCCTCAGACGTCGGCTGTGACTCTCCTCTGTGCTGGTGCAGAAGCTGCAGAGTGTTTTTAAAGCTGCTCTGCTCACATAAAGCCTTTCTGCTCGCTGCACGCTCCAGCAGCTGAGTGGTGACCTTGGCTGCTGCAGGACATGAAGCAGAGAGGCCTTCAGCTCCTCTCTTCTCCTCCTCGGCCCGCCTGTGACTCATCTGAGGCTGAACATGCTGAACATGCTGCAGGAGGACATGTGAGCATCTCTCTCCTGCTGCGGGACGTTTCTCTCAAACTATGACCCAATGAGGGGGTGCTGCGTACTTTGAGCCCCTCCTCATCTGAGGCTGACGTCAAGTTACACCCACAGAGGCCGGAAACTCAGCCGGGGCTCCTTCACAATAAGAGCGGATTAGTTTTACCCTTAAATAAAATAAAATGTTTCAGCTGAATCCTCCGAGCTCCAAACAGGAAACTTTCATCCATTATAAGACTTTTAAACTCCTCTAAATTAATATTCTTCTGCACCTTGTAATATCAGCATAATACTTCTCAACAGGATTATCTTTATTCTGTTTTATATCTACAATATACATAATAGAAATATTACAAATGTCTACAAATTCAGTTTTATATGTTGTTATCATTTAGGTTTTAGGAATACATTTTATATTACTTTATTTTTAGTATTTTATATTTTCAGCATCGCTGGAGAGGGTCTGTGACTTAGTGACAGCTCAATCTGACAGAAACATCCAGATCAGTGATGTGATGCTGCAGCTCGTCCTGATTCAGCATTTAAGACTTTAATCATCATTTGTGGAAAAAGCGAACATGGTGCCGTCACAATGAAACTAAAGTCTCAATCGAAATATGAAGAAAATCACAAGAATAAATGACTAACAGTTGAAAGTACAGGCGCAGACTACATCAAATATAACACTAACATGAAAAAGAAAATATAAGAAATATTGTTTTGTTGTTGGGAAAATGTCATCTAATAATGCTTTTACTGTACAGGTTTATTTTACCTGAGATCACTGCACCACCTGTCTGTCTCTCACCTGTCTCTCACCTGTCTCACCTGTCTCACCTGTCTCTCTGTCTCTCTTTACCTGTCTCTCACCTGTCTCTCTCCTGTCTCTCCTGTCTCTCTCCTGTCTCTCACCTGTCTGTCTCTCACCTGTCTCTCTCTGTCTGTCACTCTGTCTCTGTCTCTCTCACCTGTCTGTCTCTCTCCTGTCTCTCTCTCCTGTCTCTCCTGTCTCCTTTCTGTCTCTCACCTGTCTCTCTGTCTCTCACCTCTGTCTCTCTCACCTGTCTCTCTCTGTCTGTCTCACCTGTCTCTCTGTCTCTCTCTCTCTCTCACCTGTCTCTCTCTGTCTGTCTGTCTCTCTCACCTGTCTCTCTCCCTGTCTGTCTCTCTCCTGTCTGTCTCTCCTGTCTGTCTCTCTCCTGTCTCTCTGTCTCTCTCCTGTCTGTCTGTCTGTCTGTCTGTCTGTCCCTCTCTGTCTGTCTCTCCTGTCTGTCTCTCTTGCCTCTGTCTGTTACCTGTCTGTCTCTCTCCTGTCTCTCTCCTGTCTCCTGTCTGTCTCTCTCCTGTCTGTCTCTCTCCTGTCTCTCTCCTGTCTGTCTCTCTCCTGTCTGTCTCTCTCCTGTCTCTCTCCTGTCTGTCTGTCTCTCTGTCTGTCTCTCACCTGTCTCTCTCTCTCTGTCTGTCTCTCACCTGTCTCTCTCTCTGTCTCTCTGTCTGTCTCTCTGTCTCTCTCCTGTCTCTCTCTCTCCTGTCTCTCTCTGTCTGTCTCTCACCTGTCTCCCTCCTGTCTCTCACCTGTCTGTCTCTCTCCTGTCTGTCTGTCTCTCTGTCTGTCTCTCTCTGTCTCTCTCCTGTCTCTCTCTCTCTCCTGTCTGCCTCCCTCCTGTCTCCTGTCTGTCTCTCACTCTGTCTCTCTCCTGTCTCTCTGTCTCCACTGTCTCTCTCCTGTCTCTCTCCACCTGTCTCTCTCTCTCCTGTCTCTCTGTCTCTCTCTCTGTCTGTCTCTGTCTGTCTCTCTCCCCTGTCTCTCTCCTGTCTCCTGTCTGTCTCTCACCTGTCTGTCTCTCCCCTGTCTCTCTCTGTCTGTCTGTCTGTCTCTCTCCTGTCTGTCTCTCTCTCTCTCTCTCTGTCTCCTGTCTCTCTCTGTCTCTCTCTCTCCTGTCTGTCTGTCTCTCACCTGTCTGTCTCTCTCCTGTCTCCTGTCTGTCTCTCCTGTCTCTCTCTCACCTGTCTGTCTCTCTCTCTGTCTGTCTCTCTCTGTCTGTCTCTCTCCTGTCTCCTGTCTGTCTCTCTCTGTCTGTCTCTCTCCTGTCTCTCTGTCTCTCTGTCCTGTCTGTCTCTCTCTCCTGTCTGTCTCTCACCTGTCTGTCTCTCACCTGTCTCTCTCTCCTGTCTGTCTCTCTCCTGTCTGTCTCTCTCCTGTCTCTCTCTGTCTGTCTCCTGTCTCTCTCCTGTCTCTCTCTCTCACCTGTCTCTGTCTCTGTCTGTCTCTCTCTGTCTCTGTCTCTCTCCTGTCTCCTGTCTGTCTGTCTCTCCTGTCTCTCTCTCTGTCTGTCTCTCTCCTGTCTCCTGTCTGTGTCTCTCCTGTCTGTCTCTCACCTGTCTGTCTCTCTCCTCTCTGTCTGTCTGTCTCTGTCTGTCTCTCTGTCCTGTCTGTCTCTCTCCTGTCTCTCTCTCTCCTGTCTGTCTCTCTCCTGTCTGTCTCTCTCTGTCTGTCTGTCTCTCTGTCTGTCTCTCTCCTGTCTGTCTCTCTGTCTCTCTCTCTGTCTCTCTGTCTGTCTCTCTCTGTCCTGTCTCTCTCTGTCTGTCTCTCTCCTCTCTGTCTCTCACCTGTCTGTCTCTCTCCTGTCTCTCTGTCTGTCTCTCTCCTGTCTCTCTGTCCTGTCTGTCTCTGTCTCCTCTCACCTGTCTGTCTCTCTCCTGTCTCTCTCCTGTCTCTGTCTGTCTCTCTCTCTGTCTCTCTCTCTCTGTCTGTCTCTCTCCTGTCTGTCTCTCTCTGTCTCTCTCCTGTCTCTCCTCTCTCCTGTGTGTCTCTCACCTGTCTGTCTCTCACCTGTCTGTCTCTCTCCTGTCTCCTGTCTCTCACCTGTCTGTCTCTCTCTGTCCTGTCTGTCTCCCTGTCTCTCTGTCTCTCTCCTGTCTCTCACCTGTCTGTCTCTCTCCTGTCTCTCTGTCTGTCTCTCTCCACCTGTCTGTCTCTCTCCTGTCCTGTCTGTCTCTCACCTGTCTCTCTCCTGTCTGTCTCTCTCCCTGTCTCTCTCCTCTCTCTGTCTCTCCCTGTCTCTGCTCCTGTCTGTCTCTCTCCTGTCTCCCACCTGTCTGTCTCTCTCCTGTCTCTCTCTCTCCTGTCTGTCTCTCTCACCTGTCTGTCTCTCACCTGTCTGTCTCTCCTGTCTCCTGTCTGTCTGTCTGTCTGTCTCCTCTCTGTCTGTCTCTCACCTGTCTGTCTCTCTCCTGTCTCTCTCTCCTGTCTGTCTCTCTCTGTCTCTGTCTGTCTCTCTCCTGTCTCTCTCCTGTCTCCTGTCTGTCTGTCTCTCTCTGTCTCTCTCTCCTGTCTGTCTCTCTCCTGTCTCTCACCTGTCTGTCTCTCTGTCTCTCTCACCTGTCTGTCTCTGTCTGTCTCTCTCCTGTCTGTCTCTCTCCTGTCTCTTGTCTGTCTCTCACCTGTCTGTCTCTCCTGTCTCTCACTGTCTCTCTCTCCTGTCTCTGTCTGTCTCTCTGTCTGTCTGTCTCTCTCTCTGTCTGTCTCTCTCTCTCCTGTCTGTCTCTCACCTGTCTCTCTCTCTCTCTCTCTCCTGTCTCTCTCTCTCTCTGTCTCTCACCTGTCTGTCTGTCTCTCTCCTGTCTGTCTGTCTCTCCTCCTGTCTCCTGTCTGTCTCTCACCTGTCTGTCTCTCTCCCTCACCTGTCTGTCTCTCTGTCTGTCTGTCTCTCTCTCTCTCTCCTGTCTGTCTCTCTCCTGTCTCTCTCTCCTGTCTGTCTCTCTCCTGTCTGTCTCTCTCTGTCTGTCTCCTGTCTCTCTCCACCTGTCTCTCTCCTGTCTCTCTCCTGTCTCCTGTCTGTCTCTCCTGTCTGTCTCTCCTGTCTCCTTTCTGTCTCTCACCTGTCTGTCTCTCTCCTGTCTGTCTCTGTCTGTCTGTCTGTCTCTCTGTCCTGTCTCTCTGTCTGTCTCTCTCTCCTGTCTTTCTCTCACCTGTCTGTCTCTCTCTCTCCTGTCTCCTGTCTCTCCCCTGTCTCTCTCTCTGTCTGTCTGTCTCTCCTGTCTGTCTCTCTGTCTCTCTGTCTGTCTCTCTCCCTCTCTCTCTCTCTCTCCCTGTGTCTCTGTCTCTCTCACCTGTCTGTCTCTCTCTGTCTCTCTGTCTCTCTCCTGTCTCTCTCTCTCTCTCTCTCTCCTGTCTGTACCTGTCTCTCTCTCACCTGTCTGTCTCTCTGTCTGTCTCTCTGTCTCTCTGTCTCTCACCTGTCTGTCTCTCACCTGTCTGTCTCCTGTCTCTCTCACCTGTCTGTCTCTCTGTCTCTCTCTACCTGTCTGTCTCTCTCCTGTCTCTCACCTGTCTGTCTCTCTCTGTCTCTCTCCTGTCTCCTCTCCTGTCTGTCTCTCTGTCCTGTCTGTCTCTCTCTGTCTCTCTCCTGTCTGTCTCTCTCTGTCTGTCTGTCTCTCTCTCCTGTCTGTCTCTCTGTCTCCTGTCTGTCTCTCTCTCTGTCTGTCTCTCTCCTGTCTGTCTGTCTCTCTGTCTGTCTCTCTCTCTGTCTCCTGTCTGTCTCTCACCTGTCTCTCTCTCCACCTGTCTGTCTCTCTCCTGTCTGTCTCTCTCTCCTACCTGTCTGTCTCTCTGTCTCTCACCTGTCTGTCTCTCTGTCTCTCAGCTGTTCT